>JAVSBS010015394.1:55501-87469 GCA_033124195.1 Coracias cyanogaster | reverse complement strand
CTGCTGCTCTAAGGTGGAGCATTGCAGAAATTACAGCAAGAAGCTGTCGTTGGTGCTTCCCCAAGCTGGGGGCGCCATGCTGAAGAAACCTGCCGCCCCAAGCTGGGAGTGTTGCAGAAAGAAGCCGTGCAATTCTAAATTAGTGCCATATTGAAGAAGCTGCATGCTGCTGCTGAGTCGTGAGCCACATGCCGCTGCTGAAAAAATTGCGGCAAAAAGCCATCATCATCATCGCCATTGGAGGGAGACTCCGATCGCACCGAAAAGCTGGCAAGTTGCTGCCAGCATCGGAACTGCCCGAGTCTGCTGACCAAACATCGTCGACCCGAACATCGCCACATACCAGAAGAGGGTAGAAACCAACATCTATACACACGCACGCACCACACCACCCCAGGTTGACTGAAGGGGAGTCAGTGGGTGGGTGTGGCGTCCTTTGATATCATAATATTTCCATAGAGTAAATAAGGTTTTGTTTGAATATATTTGGAAATAAACTTGTTAAATACTCATCAATCTCCATGGTTGCCTACAAGCTTGTTGGGGTAGTGTCTCGCCTCGCCCTCGATCCTCTCCCCTTTTGGGAGGTGGTATGGACGCTGGCGCCCGGACCGCGACAGTACCCTCCCCTGTCTCACTCATAGATGGGGTGAGACCACTAACAAATGCCCAAGCCACATGCAGGTACCAGTTTGTCCCCTCTAGCAGTGACATAATCATATTGTAAACCGTCAGCGTCCAGTACAGCACAACAAGCCGCTTGACTCATTCCCATATATTATAAACATCATCATTGGGAACATACTGTGGATGTAGGAATTAATACAGGAAAACCAGGCAAACAGGCTGGCCAGCATCGTGAACATGCTCTGATTCAAACAAAAATATATAAACAGTAAATTGCATCTAACCGGAGTTATTTTAACACGCTTTGGTCAGATTCTGTCCTTATCTCAACTCTTGTGCCCCATGTTGGGTGCCAGAAGATGTGGTAGTTTAGTAAAGCCGTGGTGGGTCTCTGTAGTAGCCGGGCCACGTGGTCACCACCGCTGCCCCACCCCCTGCCACGGGCCATGGACAGAGAAAGGAAAAAACGTTTTAAAATGCCTTTTTGAGTTGAGATAAGGAAGTTTTAATACAGAAACACCTAAGAAGCAATTGCAGTAACAAAAGCAATAACAACAGTAAGAAAGAAGCAGTACACAGAAAAGACAATACTGGGGACAAAGAGATGGACCAAGCACACACATGTGCGCTGAACTGCCGAACCCGAACTGGCCCTCCCACTGGAACTGGCGTTAGCAAGGTGTCATGTAGTATAGCCTGGCTGCACCAAATTAACCCTGTCCTGGCCGAACCAGGACAGATTTCACATCTCTCCAACATGTAATATTAATTTCTATGCTTATACATGTATTAAACACCTATTAAAATATTACATTTAAGACAAAGAATCCAGCATTTAAGGGGTCACTAGGGCTTACAGATTTTTTAAACAGTGAAAGATTTATTTTCAGGATTTATTGAAAGATTTACTGTCCTTTACCATCAAGACTGTGATACATTTTAAGGATGAAAACGTGAACCAAAACACTGAACAGAAAATATTCCAGCAGAAGCATGAAAAATTCTGCCTATGGATGTGTAAGTACCTAAAAATTACTCAAATTTAGGCATTACTTTGAAAAAAATCAACAGAAGCTAGCCTTTATTAAGAAAAGTTCTTAAAGCCATTTCTTGATAATATCCTCCTTGGTTTGTTGTAGAATGTAAGGGACACTGTCTTTTCTATCTTATATAAATGCTGCTGTGAAAGCTGCTTTAAGTCTACCTTGCCTAACACTATCCCTGTTTGTCCACCCTTCCTCCACAGGGTCAGGGTATATAAAAATTAACAGCATATATCCTCAAAGGTGTCCAATGTGTGCTCTATCAATATTTGTCATCTTCTGCTTCCCTTCTGTGTGTAATATGAAAGATGTTTTGAAATAATATAGTGCCCTTTTTCCAGATTCCGTGTGCATTTCTAGTTTCTAGACTGTAACAATTTTTAAATTACATTTTCACTCAAATTTTTCCACTTTGTTTTCTAATAAGGAAAATATGATATGTTATTTTTTGTAAAAAAAAGTCCTTGTCTTCAGTAAAATAAACTTTCTTTAGAATCATAGAACAGTTTGGGTTAGAAGAGACCTTTAAATATCATTCAATCCCCTTACAATGAGCTGGGACATCTACTAGATCAGGTTGCTCAGAGTCTAGAGGTATTACTTAGTGCAGAACTTTTCTGCTAGATCCTGAACATATCCAGAATAAAAAAATGTGAATGACTTAACTTTCCATGAAAAAATAATAAAAGAGATGGAGGAAAAATATTGAACTGCTTTGATAAATCTTAGCCTCTCATGAAACAGGGACCTTGATAGGCTGGAGGAATGGGCTGACAGGAATGTCAGGAACTGCAACAAGCAGAAGTGCCAAGTCCTGCACCTGGGGAGGAACAACTCCACACACCAGTATGTACAGGGGGCCACTTCAGCTGGAAAGCAGCTTGGCGGAAAAAGATCTGGGTGTCCTGGTGGAAACCAGGTTGAACACAAGCCAGCAATTTGCTTTTACTGCAAAGAAGGCCAACAACATTTTGGGCTGCATTAGGAGGAGTACTGCCAGCAGATGGAGGGAGGTGATCCTTCCCCTCTACTCATCTTTTGCAAGGCCACACTTGGAGCACTGTGTTCAGGGGGAGTTTAGTACAAGAGAGAGAGATGGATATACTGGAGAGTGTCCAGTGAACTGTCACTAAGATGACTATAGCATCTCTCCTGTGAGGAAAGGCTGAGAGAGCTGGGGCCATTCAGCCTAGAGAAGAGAAGGCACAAAAGGGATCTTGCTAATGTATATAAATGCCTGAAGGTAGGATGCAAATAAGAAGGATCCAGGCTCTCTCCAGTGTTGCCCAGTGACAGGACAAGACACAATGGGCACAAACTGAAACAAAGGATGCTCCTGGACATTAGGAAACACTTTTTTACTGTGAGGGTGACTGAGTACTGGAATAGGTTGCCCAGAAAGTTTGGCAATGGTCCTGGCTCTTCTTGAGCAGAGAGAATTGGACAAAATGACTTCTCCAAAGGTCCTTCCAGCCTCAAACCATTCTTTGAAACAGGTTACATATGTGGCCTGCATGTCTAAATGGGTACACTTTTTGTCATCTTCAATAGGCAAAAAAAGTTTTGTATTCATGGTTTTACTAAATATGACATAGAATGGGGAAGCTAGTATACTAAATTATTTTTATCTGGTGGAAAACTAATACCTAGGCTCATTCTGAAGTTAGTTAATATCTGGGATCAACTCATAATAGCCCAGGCAAGTGCCTCACCAATCTATTTGAAATTTCATTGTTCATTGAAACTGCTGTGAGTAATCCAAAGGAGCAACTGTTCGAGCACAAAGAGAAATACATTGCAAGGGGAGAGAAGATAAACTTATAAGTGTGTGCAAAGTTGGTCCTTTTTATTTAGAGTAATGAAGCATTAACAAAATTTGAAACTTCCCAGAAGGGGAAAGACTGAAATAAACTCATCCCCTTCTACCCAAACGTACCTGTTCCAAAAGCTGCCTTCAGTGGAGCCCTAAACAGGTGATTTTGTTTATTAATATAATCTTTATATGGCAAATAAGGTCAGCTGCATATGTTATTGAAACATATATTAGCTGAAGTGATAAAGGTGTGTAATAAGCAGATGGAAGTATTTCTCTACAGGTGTTTAAGATTTTTATACCTTTCCTGGTTAGTGTCTAGTATTTTTGTTCAACTCACAGAGCTCATATGATGACATTTAAAAAATAATTTCCATCTGAAACCTACTAAATTGTCCAACTGTTTATTATTCTTATAGTTCAAATAATTGCTGTGGATATCTGCCTTGCTTCTTTTGTGCTGCACAGTGGTTACTGTACAACAACTGAAACTGTAGTGCCTCTATTATCGAACTGCTATCATTTTTTAAAAAAAAAGTTACATCAATTTGATGATCTGCAGCAAGCATCTACGTAGGTCTTAAGACATTCATACTGTGAAAAATATTCACACAACAAAAGATAGATGGACAAGAAGATAAGTAATTGGTTACATGCTTAGGACTGCCCACAGGGGCTTGTTTTGTTTAAAAAGAAAAGCCTTTTTCTAGTCCCTTGAATATCATTACTGACAGTCATGGTTTTAAATTGCAGTTTGCTATTTCAATCCCCCTCTTGGAGAAAGGGCATACATATACCGAGATCTTAAAACTTCTTTAACAGATAACTGTAACTAACTCCGAAGCAGCTCTTTTCTCCACAGAAATAATGGCAGTGGAACTGGCATGGTACATTGACATCATCATAAATGTTTTGTGCAAACACTTTTGTTGCAAGCAGATCAGATAAAATTTTCTGCTTGGTGGGCTGCCAGCAAAGAAGCAAAATGAATTTAAGAGGAGCCATACTGGCTCAGGCTATAGGTCCATGTATTCTGGTAACTCAGCTCCAACAGAAACTGGTGGTAGATTACTTGGAATTTTATTAAAAAAGAAAAAAAGTATGTTTAGAGGGATCCTTTCAATCAATTCAAGAACAGATTCAACTCAGTTTCCTCTGAGCAATGAAAAGAAACTTTGTTTCTGACCAATTTTGACCATTGATCTTCACATCTCTGAGACAAGGTGATTTGCAAGTATTTTTGGCAATGAACAAAACCACAAAGAAGCCCAAATCCTAAACCATTTATTACCTTAAAGAGAATAAAGTAAGTCAGTTGAGAGCTATTTGCATGCAGATGTTTTGTTAGCAGGTTCTCATCAGTAACAAGTAGCTGATTCAATGTTCTGAGAGGTCCTCTCAGAACTGATCTCTCTGAGTAGAGGTACTGTTAAAACTGAAAGAGTAAGCGCTGGATATATATATGGAAATGGGCACAAAGAAACCACCAAAACAAAACACAGAACAGATCTTTCCACCTTTACATATGATGTCTGGGCATAAAACAATTCCCTCTTACCGCAAGGAAGGAACCCTGTATCAATCTGTACAGCTCAAAACTAACTCAAATATTTGTGTGATGAATAACTGGGATAGTTTGCTTTTCCAGTCTTCATCTTCCTAACCCTTTCTTCAGACTCCCTCTCAAAAAAACCAAAACAAGAAAAAACCAAAACCAACAAAACCAAAATCCTCCTAGCTATCTCAAGCAGATCACTTATTTTTTTATTATCACTGTTCATATGACTACCCAGTGGACCTCATTTGCCCTGGCAAGTTGTCCTCAACAACTGGACAGTTTCTACAGTTCCACAGCTGGTTTGTCAACATACTCTACCATTTGACCCAAAAAAGCATTTAGAACACTAAATCACAGGCTATAAACTTTTTCCTGATACAGTCTTGCTTTTTGACCTCCAGCTCCACTGCAAGTATACACACTGAGTTGTGATTACAGAACTCCAGTGACACACATGAAGGACAGTTCTGATGTTCTCTGGCATCAGTCTAAGGCTGACATTTGAGTGACATTAAGCCAACTTTGACCAGAATGGTTCTCTTTGCACATTGGTAAATCCATGCAAAACAAGGTCCTTCCAAGCTGCTGTTGCTTACTAATGAGTTTCAAGCAGCAGTGAAGAAATACATCACCTCATGAAAAATTCACTAATGAAAACTGCAGTGGCAGTCCGAACACCCTTTAGGGAGATTAACCCTGGCAAGCCTGTACCACAAGTTTCTGCTCAAGATCAAATCCTTTGAACAACCTAGGTAAAGTAAAACTCAAGACCTTCTATGTTTTAAACACTAAGAAACAGATCCACTAGTTAACTGAGACCATCAGAACTAGATTCTTTAAGAGGCAGAACCTCACACTACCGTTCCCACTAAGAATATGCTTTCAGGTATACACACATTGCATATAGTACCTTTTAAAGATTATACTGTGCTTAAAGCTATGTTACCACAGAACACAGAAAGTCTGTATCCCTGTAAAATACATACTGTTCCACTGTGTCCATCCTAATCTTCCTGTTTCTCATGTCCAGATGTCTGATGCCTAAGCCATGTGGTGTGCTGTCCATGTACTGATAAACTCAAAGAAGGAAATTCTGGTCTGTTCTGAGTCAATAGCAAAGCTAACACTGAATTCAACTATTAGATCAATGCTCCTGTTTCTCAAGAAGAAAATGTTTCAAAAAAGTGTCTGAAACAGAAGTATTATTGTAGGAAAATTAGCAAACAGAACTTACAAATCACAACCCCACGTTAAACATATATTTCTTGTTTTCCTCTTCTTATAGGGTGCTTCAGATGTAAAGCAATGACACCAATCCATGTCTTTTCTTTGTATATTTAATACTCCAGTTTTTTACAGATGCTTGACACCTTTTTTAACTGATATGCTCATCTACCTTCTAAATTTATAAGGAAAATAAGAAATGTATCTTAACTTGTACAGACATTCTTTTTAAAGGGGTTGGATTTTTTTAGTTTTAATTGCTTTTCAATGTTTTCATGTTCAGTAGTTACAATGTTAATAGGAAAAGAAAAATTCCTAACTAATTTCTCCAAGTTAGATAATGTCTCTATGCAGGCTATCATGTACGTATCATTATGTTTTGAGCTAGTTCCCCGTACCGCCCTTATTTGTTTTTGAAACCTGTAAAAAACACAAGTCTATGACAAATAAATCCCCCCCAAAGAAATCCATACATACGAATTTTAGAGAACACGTCCTTTCATCTCAGAGCTCAAAGAAGATTTCTCCAAAGTTACCATTTCTTCCAAGGCCCAACAATTTTATTCTTATTTGGCCACACATGTAAATAACAGATATCATCAGCTGTTCATAATAACAAGATGGCAAGGAGAGATAAAGAATGGAAAACTGCACTCAGGTTTTGAATTTATATCAGAAGAATGCATTGACCAAAAGATCTCCCATTCCATTTTCTGATTTTAATTCACTCAATTTGTCATTCATTCAAGTCAAGAAACAGAATTATATCCATCCTTTCCCCAATTTAACACAAAGTTTTAAAAATATATGTAGACCTAAATATATTTATATGTAACCAGTTAACAGCTCTGAACTCTCTTTTGGGAGCCTTTGAGGAGCTGGTGTATTCTTCAAAGGGAAGCTGGTTTTGCTCTTAACATAGGTAAATGCTATTCAGATAAGCTAAATCTGACCTTCTTACTTCTAGTTTCCTGCAGTATTCACTATACAGCACTGTACATAAAAGTGGAGCAGAAGATACAGGCAACATGATACACATCCTTGCTAATGTATAACTGGTTAGGAATACTAACAGAGGCTGGAAATTTTACTGGAGTTAAACAGAGCTAAAGGAAAGGGTGTAATTCTTTTAGGCTATGTTGCATTTCGGTCTAATTCCTTATTGGGCTTGAAAAATATTACTATACACATATTTCAAAACTCCAAACAAAAATCCCAGTAGTTCTGGTACAACAAACTGACCAACATGGGTATCGATAATGCACAGCAATTTCTAGGGTTAATGAGGCTTTGGGTGAGCAGAGGGCTTGATTGAACCACTGGCAAAGGAAGACTGTATGTGTACACTGTGCCCCCATAATTATAGTTTGAGGTTAAAGATGACTTGCCTTCTGATCTTCTCTTCCTAACATGTCTGTGGTATATAAAATATAGCTGACATGCCCTGTAGCAAAGTAAAGCTAACTCCATGGCAAAAGCAGGACAAAACATTATAACATGGTTTAGTTTATTTCAGTATTAGCTATCATTTTTACTGTTATAATTTATTATGAAAAAATAAAATATTGAAGAACCACAGAAAAAAAAATCACCATTAAATCGTTTCTTATAAGAAGTGAAGAGCCTGATCTAAACCTGGCAGCTAATACTATCCCTAAAGCTTCTCTGTCCTGCTGACTGATAGTGCTTCCAGCAGCATATTAGCATAACATGAAGTTGATCAGTGCTGCTTCAGAAGAAAAATGCCACCTAATGAACCCCTGGTGGCACTTTCCTTCACTGCAGGTGCTTTTGCTGCAGGTCTACCAGCCTGGAACAGATCAAGACTACCTGCTTAAGTTGTGAAGGCTGACATGCCCCAAGCTGTGCAGCTTTAGGAATGATGAATTCAGATGCAGTAATGATCCATGTACTCTCCTACTTTGAAGACCCTCTGATGCCAAGTTAGACTCTAAGGTTAGTGGTATATGAATAGCACTGCAAGTAGTTCCACTTAAATATGTTCCTACCGAAATCAAATAAACTTGAGTGGCTACTTTTGTATGAACTCTGATGATTAATAAATACTAATAAAACTGTAATTAACGTCTGCCTTCTTGTGTAGGCTTATGGTATGGAAATTCACACAGCTGGCAGACTTATTTCTGAAGGAATATTCTTTGCTGATTTCATGGAGCAAGATTTACAAGTATATTTCTGTTAAAGCACAACAGATTTGTAGAAGAAATCATTTGCAATTACACCAGGAAAAAAAAAAAGAAAACAAAACCCAAACCTTGTAAAATCTCTAAGGAACTTCATATTTTTTCTTCTATTTTTGCTGATTTTAATGTCAATATTTCTCTAAACTTTTAAGCCTTCCTCAAATCCAGGGACTTAAAGTTATCATTATGTCTCTTACTGGAATTATTGCTACAAAGAGCTAATAGAACATATGGTTACTTATGTGTAATGCTAGACACACCTGGATGATAGAAAAAGCTGCGGTCAACACCAGCAATGGCACATGACTTGAATCTTCAACGGTGCTGACCAAATTCTTCACCAGTACAAAGTGAATTAGCTGTTGTGAAGTCTGCAGCAAATTAATATTGCTGATTAGAATGTTTAAAAAAATGTCAGTTTAGCCGGAGCTTGTTGTAGGTTACAATTTCCAAATAATGTCTGCATCTCACTGCTATTTCAATACATTGTGAGCAACAAACTGCTTACCTCCCCTTACCCCATAAAGGGAGAGTTGCAATTAAAAGGAAAAAACCTTCATAAAGGGTCCTTTAAATTACTGTTTTCAGGAGTGGAAAATGATCTCTTCAACAAATTTATTTTTCTTTCTGCCTTGAGACAGAGGCACTGTAAAAGAAGGTAGGTTGCCTGCTCTGAACCTGAGCCATCCTGGGAAAGCACTGGACACAACTTGTCAGGGTGAAAAGCAGCAAAGTTGTACTTTAAGCTCAGTTCATGGGCACTTTTATCAGCCAATAATTATATGGCCTTTTAAAAAAAGCCTTCTTAATTTCCCAAATCTCTCTCAAATCCCCCTTGTACTCTGGTATTTTGGAGCTATGCTTACTTGCTAAGAGCAGAGAGTACACAAGGAGGGAAAATGGGAGATTGTCTCTATATATACACAAAATAATAATGATTAATTTCCAGCCACAAACACAAAGCACGACTGACATTTTGAAGACTTAAGCCATCTGATGACTTTTGTAGAGAGATGACAGTTTATAATAGATGAACATCTTCACCTTAACCTTTTAGGTTTTTATTTAAAAGGCTTAGTTTATGACTCTGAAAGCTTAAAACATAATCTTTTAAAATAAAGATGTTAAGGTCAGAAGCAGCTGCTTTTCACAATATTAAACTACAAGATCAGAACTATTTCACTAAAACTTTGGAGGACCAGAGTGACAAGCCATATTTTAGCAGTCCTTTAGCAAGTAATTATCTTATTTTTTCACTGACACTCAAACAGTAGCATCTTTTGTGAATTAGGAAGCAGAACAATATCTCTGCAACAGTATAGTTATAACTAATACATAATAATTTTATAACATTAACTTGTGTTATTGTTTATCTGAAGCAGTCTAAGGAACAAATCCATTATTAAACTAGCTTTACTGTGATCATTATATCTTCTCAACATAAATAAGTTCTGCTTAAAATTCAAGGCAACATTTCAATTCCCTATTTGGGAGGCTTCAGAAATCTATTCTAAATGTCATTGAGACAATCGCATGGTTTGTGGGTTGTTACTATTTTGTTCCTTTTAGCCTTTCTCATTTTCTATTCCTTCTGTAGGAGGCTACACACTGATTTGTTTCTTTTACCTTATTGTGGAGCTTTTCCTCTTCCCTTCTGGGATCTCTCTCAATAGAGAAACCAGCATGTTTTAGAACTTTCTGCTGAAATTTCTTCCATTCTCATTTTCTATTTAGCATTACAAGGCATTTTTGGCAGAAAAGAAGTAACTGAGCCCCCAAATTAACAGTTAGCACTGTAATAGTTCATGAACCAATTATGTCTACTGCTAGAAATGCAGTTTATTTTGGTACTTGAAAGAGGAGTTACATTACTGTGGTCTGAATGAAGTAGGAAAGAAATAATTTTCTCCAAAAAAATCTGAATGATGGTTAGTAAACATGTAAGAAAACCTTGTGAAGGGGTTGTAGGCACTTCACAGTCTTCTGAATGAGAGAAGACTCCCCTGGATTAAAAAAAAAAAAAAAAAGGAAGAGAGAAAAACTTTCTATAAAGACATATGATATCAGGAGGAAAGTTGGTACTAGGTATACTATAGAAAGATTTTACTTAAATCAGGAGAGCTTAAAAATATCGATAGCAGAAAAAATGCCACAGTGCATTACGTGAAAGAAATGGTAGAACTATTTGTAGAAAATATAGATGATAATTATTGTTCCTGTCTCAAATGGGTAAAAAAAAATACATATATTTATGAAACAGTTCAGGTCAAGAAATTTCAAAATTCTGGACCTGAATATCTAGAAACCTGGCCAGAGTTTCAGACAACAAAAAGGAAGCTACTGCTTTGTTAATATTTTAATGGTAAACAAGGTGATCCAGATAACTGGAAAACCTGGCAGACTCCACAGACAAATACAACACAGGAGGAATACAGATTTAAGAAATTAACAAATTATTAAAGAGTGGTGTTATAATTAATGCCAATCAGCATGAATAAACTGAATACAGGTCTTAGGAAGGGAAAATGTGATTTTTTAAAATGAGATTAGAAGATTTTTGTTTGTTCATAGAAAGCTGATGCAATGGAGTTAGACTCCAAGGCATTTAACATGTCACTTCATATCTTAAATGGTATAACAGGATATTGGAACACTATTTCACAAGTTAAGTAGATTAAAAGCAGACAAATATTTAAGTTTCACAGGTAATTAAGAGGACCTTTATTAATCTAGTCATGTTTCTAGAGAGGTTACTGCATGGATTTTTTCTAGCCCTCTCTAAACATTTTTACAAATAATTCAGAGGGATGGGGGGAGATATCTAAGCCAAACACTCTTGAATGACATGAAGATTGAGACAGAAGGATCAAGGAAATTATACTGTAATTACTTAAAACTTACAGCATTTTTACCATGATAAACCTATTTCTAAAGCCCTTTAAGCTCTGAAACCAGATTATGGCCCACTTAAAAGCAAGTTTTATTTAACAGAACGTGCACCAAATATGGGTGTCTAACAGCCAATATATCAGAGTTTTCCTCAATGAGTTGGCTCTTCTGTCTCTGGGTTAACTGAAAATATGGGGGACCTTCTTGCAGTTCAAGCAATTCAAGAGCGGTTATCTTGTGTATCTATGCATAGTTTTTATTACATGGATTGATTTTTTCCTGACCTCTTTTGGGTAGTACTAATTTTGCTGAACAAAAACCCCCATGTTTATTAAAAGATATATTCTACTAGATCTGGCTGGCACAAAGGCATGAAGTTAACCTTTTCATAGCAACATGTACTGTGCTGTGCTTTGCACTTCTGGCTAAACCAATGTCCTTCTCATGGGCTGCAGTCCTTTTTGAAACTGCTCCACCATGCTTCTCCCCAGTGGCTGAAGAAGTGTTATCCTGTTTCACACTAACTAAGAACATCATTTAGGCCATACTTATTTCTGTAGCTGACACAAAAATTTGCACCATTGAGATCAAGTTTTGGCCCTGTGAATTCACAATGACCTAAAATTTGGGAAACTACAGCCAGAGCTGTTTCTTTTTAAATGCTTCCTCTCTGTTGTATTTAGTTCCAGCTAAATTCCTAATTTGAAGGCATTGAACAATCACACCTCTTTTCTTTCTCTGTATAAGTTACAATTAAAAAAAAAATAAATTACAGTATTTCCTTTCAGTTCTCCAAAAGAGCCCTTATCTGTTTGATCATATCTCAAGTGTAAGTCATTCCTTCTATATCTTTGTTCATCCTACCTGCCTTGTCTGAACTTTTTTTTTTTATTTCACTGTAACCTTTATTTATTTTTTTACAATTTCTACACAGGAGTAGAAGTTAGTTTTCATAGAGATGCCTAAGAAGTTTGCAAAACAATTTGCTAAAAATATTTTTTTTAAAAGAAAGAGACTTAAATTCATTCTCATATATATTGACATCAAGTTAAAAAACCGTAATGGTTGTTTATTATGAAGATTTTAAGAAGTGGAAGTAGATTTCTTTTAAATATGCATATTACTTCAAAAGCTCTCAGAAGATATGAATTAGACATATGCATGAAAATACCTCTGGTCTTTTTTACATGGGTGGCCACATGAAACCTCAAAGATTGAGTTCTTGAAAAGCAATTTTGAGAGGGAAAAAATAATTTATTGTGGAGGAAGTGGAAAGGGAAGAGAAGAGAGCTATTCAAGATTCAGAGTTGTGAGAGTCTAGAGCCTGCCAGGATAGGAAGAAGTCCTGCAGAAAAGGACATTGAGGTCTTCATAGGTAGTAAGCTGAGCTTACAGCCTGCCCTGACAGCAAAGACAACCAATTGCATCCAAGGCTGTATGAATAGGAGCACAACTGTTACACTGAGTGAAAGCATTAACTTTCACATACTCACACTCTTTAGACCACATCTAAACAAGGCATCCAGTTTTGTGTCCCCCAGTACAAGACAGACATTAGAATGAAGCAAGTTCAGAGGAGGGCCAGCAAGACAGCTGGAGCTGGAGGACTTGCTCTGTGAGGATAAGCTGAGAGACCAGGGATTGGTCAAGGAAGGGCTACAGCCCTCCAGTGCCTACAGGATGGTTACTGGAGAGACTGAAGCATGCTCTTACCGTGGTACATGATAGAAACATAACATGTAAGGGGAAGATGTTGAAACAAGAGAGGTTCAACATACCTGTCCATAAGGACAGGTAGCAGTGGCACAGGTTGCTCAGGCTGTGTAAGCTCAGTCCTTGGAGGTTTAAGACTCAGAAAAGGTTTGAATCAACCTTGTCTGACCTCATAGCTGTCCCTGTTTTGAGCAAGAGTTTAGTCTAAAGATGTCCCAGGGTCCCTTCCAACCTGACTTGTCCTATGATACAACAGGTATATGGTAAGCAACTTAGGAAAAAGCCCCCGATGCTGTATTTAAGAGTTTTCTGAAGGAAAAAAAAAAAAGGAAAAAGTGAGAGTGCAATCAGAAAAAATGTGCATTTACATTTAGCCACTAGTGAAAATTATCAAGTTAGCAAGCAGAATGTTTTGTTTCTAACCTAGCAGGCTTAAAATTGCTGTAGTTCAGCAATAATCATGGATTTTTTTTTCTGCAGGAACAGACAAACATTGAGAACAGCCTGTTTCAAAAGCAGCAAAACAAAACAGCCTTTCCCTTGACATTCCCCATGAAGTGAATTTTAAAGAAAAGGGATAATATAGATGATCAAAAAGCATTCTTCACTTAAACTTTTAATTTTGACACACATGCATATTTAACATAATACAAAAATCTGACTATAATGCTTGATTTTTTAAATGTCATTGAAGTTGACGTGAGGCTTATTTAGTCCTCTTTTCCACAGATAAATTCTTCATATGAAGAAAAGGTTTGCACAGAACAAATGTGGACCATGCCCCAGAGAGCTTTACAAGTTCTGCAGTGGCTTAAGTGGGAGGTAGGCACTCAAAGGTAAGTGCCCCATATAAGCAAGTGTAGTGGGAAAGAGCTTGGGTTACACTCAGTAACCCAACAGCAGAGATAGTAAAGAAACAGTAACTAAAACCACAATTTCCTTCTCTCCTAAGTTTCAGTGGATCATCTGACATGAACATTAGTGCAAACAGTGGGCTAGAAGACTATGTGATTTCAACCCCCTTGATGTTACTGATGCAACCTACAAAGCACACAATATTTATGCTGTTCTGCTGTTGGAGTGTGACAACAGAGATGAGCTGAAGGGCTACACAGCCATCAATACATAAGGGATATGTCACTGTTATTTATAGGTAGATGTCTAAATACAACTTACACGTATCACTGGGATGACAATAATGTAACATTGATTTAACACAGACTCCTCTACAACTGAGAAGTTTGAACATTGTTCTTTTCCTAGCCTTTTCTTTTTTTAGGAGTATTTTGTTTCCTGTACTAGGGACCACATCTGTTTTTCTTTGAAATCTTATCTCTGACCCTACTTACATTCAAATTAAATTCAGTGTGAACACATTCCTAATTCATAGAATGTTTTGGGTTGGAAGGGACCTTAAAGATCATCTAGTTCCAACTCACCTGCCATGGACAGAGACATCTCCCACCAGACCAGGTTGCTCAAAGCCCCATCCAACCTGGTTCTGAACACATTCAGCGATGGAACATCCACAACTTCCCTGGGCAACCTGTTCCAATGTCTTACTACCCTCAGAGTGAACAATTTACTCCTAATTTCTAATCTAAATCTACCCTCTTCCAGTTTCAAGGCATTACCTCTCATCCTGTCACTTCAAGCTCTTGTAAAAAGTTCCTACCCAGCCTTCTTGTAGGCCCCCTACAATACTGTAAGGCTGGAATGAGATCTCCCTGGAGCCTTCTCTTCTACAGGCTAAACAACTGCAACTTTCTCAGCTTGTCCTCGTGGGAGAAATGTTGCAGCTCTCTGATCATCTTTGTGGCCCTCCTCTGGGTCTGCTCCAATAGGTCCATGTCCTTCTTGTGCTGGGGGCTCCAGAGCTGGACACAGTACTCCAGGTGGGGTCCCATAAGAGCGGAGTAGAGGGGAAGAACCACCTCCCTCAACCTGCTGGCCATGCTTCTTTTGATGCAGCCCAGGGTACGGTTGGCTTTCTGGGCTGCACTCGCACATTGGTGGCTCATGTTGAGCTTTTCATCAGCCAGCACCCCCAAGTCTTTCTGTTCAGGACTATTCTCAATCCATACTCCACTCAACCTGTATTTGTGCTTGGGATTGGCTCGACCCAGGTGCAAGACCTTACACTTGGCCTTGTTGAACTTCATGAAGCTGGCATGGGCCCACCTCCCAAGCCTGTTAAGGTCCCTCCAGCTAACATCCCTCCAGCATGTAGGCTGCACCACACAGCTGAGTGTCACCCACAAACTTGCTGAGGATGCACTCTATTCCACTGTCCATGTCACCGACAAAGATTTTTAACAGCATCAGTTCCAGTACTGATCCCTGAAGAATACCACTCATCACTGGCCTCCATCTGGACATTGAGCCTTTGACTGCAATCCTTTGAGTATGACCATCCAGCCAATTCCTTATCCACCAAGCAGTCCATCCATTAAATGCATGTCTTTCCAATTTGGAGACCAAGATGTCATGTGGGACAGTGTCAAAAGGTTTGCGCAAGTGCAGGTTGATGATATTGGTTGCTTTTCCCTTATCCATCAACACTGTAACTCCATCATAAAAGGCCACCAAATTTGTCAGGTACAATTTGGCCTTGGTGAAGCCACGTTGCTTGGCACCAATCAACTATAATTTTCCATATACTTTAGCAGAGCCATCAGGAGGATCTGCTCCATGATTTTGCCAGGCACAGAGGTGAGACTGACTGGCCTGTAGTGGGCTGGGTCTTCCTTTTTTCCCTTTTGAAAACTGGGGTTATGTTTCCCCTTTTCCAGTTAGTGCGAACTTCACCAGACTGCCATGACTTTTCAAATATTATGAAAAGCAGCTTGGAAGCTTTGTCTGCCAGTTCTCTCAGGACCTGTGGATGGATCTTGCTGGGTTCCAGGGACTCTTACACCTTCAATTTCTTTAGATTATTTTGAACCTGATCTTCATTTACAGTGGGCAGATCTTCCTTCTCCCAGCCCCTGCCTTTGACTTCTGTAAATTGGATGGTGTGGCTAGAGCCTTTGCCAGTGAAGACTGAGGTAAAGAAGTCATTAAGTACCTCAGCCTTCTCCATGTACCTTGTGACCTGGTCTAGTTTCCTTCCGGAGAGGGCTTATATATTCCATAGCTTTCCTTTTATCCCTGAAATACCTGTAGAAGTTTTTCTTGTTGCCCTTGATGTCCCTGTCCAGATTTAATTCTTTTTGGGGTTTAGCTTTCCTAACCTGATCCCTGGCTGCTCAGGCAAATTCTCTGTATTCCTCCCTGGCTTCCATTCTCTACAGCCTCTCTTTTTGCATCTAAATGCATCCAGGAGCATCTTGTTCATCCATGTTGGCCTCCTGGCATTCTTGCTTGCCTTCTTTTTTTTTTGGAACACATTGCACCTTGTATTGGAGGAGGTTGTCCCTGAATACTGACCAGCTTTCTTGGGCCCCTCTCCCCTCCAGGGCTTAATCTCATGGTACTCCACCAAGCAGATCCCTGAAGAGGTCAAAGACTGCTCTCTTGAAGGCCAGGGTAACGAGCTTGCTGTGGACTCTCCTTGTTGCCCTAAGGATCTTGAATTCCACCATTTCATGGTCAGTGCAGCTAAGGCTACCCTTGAGATTTACATTACCCACCAACCCCTCCTTGTTGGTGAGAACAAGGTCCAGCATAGCACCTTTCTCATTGGTTACTCTACCACTTGGAGGAGGATATTGTCATCGATGCATTCCAGAAATCTCCTGGATTGCTAGTGCCTTGATGTGCTCTCCTTCCAATAGATATCAGGGTGGTGGAATCCCCCATGAGAACCAGAGCTTGTGAGTATGAAGCTGCTCCAATCTGTCTATACAGGGCCTCATCTGCTCAGTCTTCCTGGTCATGTAGCCTGTAACAGACCCCTACAATGATATCACCTTCCACTGCTTTGCCTTTAACCCTGATCCATAAGCTCTTGGTCAGCTGATTGGACTCCAGCTGATTATTGATGTAGAAAGCAACACAACATCCCCTGCCCATTTTTCCTAAAGAGTTTGTATCTATCTAATCCCACACTCCAGTCAAAGGAGCCATCCCACCATGTCTCAGTGATGCCAATAACATCATACCCCTGTAGGCAAGTGCATGTCTGTAACTCCTCTTATTTTTTTCCCCATGATCCATGCATTTGCATATAGGCATTTAAATTGGGCCCCCAATGAAGATTACATATTTGCTGGAATTTTATTATCTTGCACTTCAGGTGTTCTCTTGCTGGCCTGTGATCCTTCTCCAGGCCCAGGGCCTCTCATACTTGCAGTGGCCTCAAAGTGGGAAGGATTGACGATCTCCTCCCCTAATCACTCTAGTTTAAAGCCCTCTTTACTAAATTCCAGAGTTTGGAATTGGCAAGCTTGTGGCCAAAGATGCTCTCCTCCTTTTCTGAGATGAATCCCATCAATCCCCACGAGACCAGGTTGATTGGCCCTTTCAAGACCCTTCCCTTTGACTGAAAGGATTGATTAAAAGACTACTTGCACCCCTGAGTCTTTCACTGCTGCTCCCAGGGCTCTGTAGTCCCTCTTGTTACTCTTTAGATTGCTTCTGGCTGTATCACTGGTGCCCATGTGAAACAACAGCAACAATGGTTGGTAGTGTCTCAATGGCCTTCTTGATATGAGACCCCAGTAAAGGGAAGACCTTTCTAGAAAGTGGATCAGGTTGGCAAATTGATGCCTCTGTACCTCTCAAAAGATAGTCACCTACTACCAGAATCTGTCACTTTTTCTTGGTTGTACAAGCTGTTATATGGGGAGCTGATCTGGCTGCCTTACTCAGCTCTGAGTTGGTACCTGATTCAACCTGTTTTTCCTCTTCAGTCTGCAGGGCCAGGAAGCAGTTCTGCAGGGGCACCTCAGGCTTTGAGGAAGGTGTCCTCCTCTGTCAAGTTCTTACCTCTGCAAGTTTCCACTCCTCAGCATTGTCGGCTTCCCCCACTTCCGGGTGTGCCAGTGAGGGAGTTTTTGGCTGTTTAGCCATAGGCTGTGGGTTCACTGCAGATTGCACTTGAATTCAGCTATCAATCTTCTTTTCTGATTCTCTGATGCTACTCAGCCTTTTGACCACCTCCTGAAGCTCAGCCACCTGGGCATGCCTTTTGCAGGCAGGTTTGCTACCGATCCCTGTCCCGGGAGAAAGATCTAGGCGCTTCCCATAGACTGAAGTCTACATGGCAGCCTCTCCCTTCAGCAACTCTCTCTGGGTGGATGCATTGGTCATTTCCAGGGTGGATAGTATATGCCCCCAGCCAGAACTGCAGCCTTTGCTCTACAGTACGTTCCAATTGATCCAGTAAGCCATTTATATAGGACAATTTTGGTGGACTCTTTCTCTACCTTTGCACGCTACTGCCAACTTTCCTTCCCACCTTACTGAGATAAGTGCCAAAGAAAATTCTCTTAAGGAAAGAAAATCAGCATAAATGCTGATTATCTGCTTTTAGAGTTGTGAAAAGGAAAAGCTAAGTTCGTATTTATCACCAAGGAAAATCACCAATTTTTCACCAGTACAAATAACCCATACTGTGAGAATCTAACAATGGAACAAATGGAGCAATCAGATAAGTAAGCCTGGAATCCTGGTGTTGGTAACTTACAGGAATTAAAAACAAAACCCTGACTTTCGAATGTCTAGACAATAATTTAGACAGCAGCCAATAAAAGATGCTAAGCAGAATTATGTCCCAAGTAGCTCAAAGACCCAACAAGAGACCTTGTTATAAACTTCATTGTCACAACAACTAGTGTCTTTCTAGGTTTTGTATGCTTAAAAAATACTGAGGAAAAGAAAATTCTTTAAAAAAAGTCTCCTCCTTTTTCAGATGAGTGGTAGAAACTTCTGAATCAGGCCTGATTTTTCTAGATATACAGTTTCTTGTAGAAATCTAAGTGTGGAATAAAAGACTTGTTAACACCTTCACCACTTGCAGTAAGAAGCAGAAAACAGACAGCCTAGAAGACAGAAAAGGTCTAGTTCCTCCTTTAAACTCGAAGTTTCTTTATCAATCAAAATCAGATGACTTTTGTTGTCTTGATTTTTATCACTAATCTGAGTGGAATCAGAAGTTCAAACATCAATTCTGAAAGTCTTGTTCTTAGTTGAAGAAAACTTGGGATACAAAGTTTAATGCCAAAGTTCTAGTGTAAGGAGATTTCAATAATAACAGAATAATGTTTCAGTAATAATGGACAAAAACTCTGTCAGATGGTTGGCCACCTAAGATATTACTTTTTTTTTGGTGGGTTTTACGTTCTTTTATTAAGCCTAGAAGTAGAAGTTACTCATCAAGAAGCCTTATCAAGGAGAATGTTTCAGCTACAAGTGAAACTAATTATGCAGCACTGCTGGTAGAGCAAGGCTCCTTTTAAAGTAATTATCGCCCTAATTAGAAATCAAAGAGAATTAATATCAGGACTTTATTTGCATCAGGTAAGGTTTGTAAAGCTTTCCAGATCACATTATAGGTTTTAGTTTATAAAGCAACATTTCAGCCCATGTGTATGATATTTGTGTGTCAGAAAAAAACCCAAAACAAACCCAATCCTCAATACCTACAGAACCTCAATGTAAAGGGAAACCTGTTCCTCCTTTTGTTCTTATCAACTGTGATTAGTACTCCTCACTCCTACAGTGCCCATTATAAAAAGCCTGGGAGATATACAGAGACCTATGATGTTCTTAGATCACCCCATCCTCTGAAAGGTTCACCAGCCCAATTTAGTCAGCCAAGGTGATTATTACACAATCCTTCTGTATCCAGCTGAAGCAACTACTGCAACACAAGGGGTTTTGCTGCCCAGTAGATACAGAATTCTTCAATAGGGCTATTTATTTCTGCCAAGCTAATCCTTCTCCAATTATTCATCTACAACCTTTTTTCTACTCTGGCATTTTTCTACCTGTAATCAACTGTTTCATCACTATAGTAGCCAGCAGTTTTTAATGTCTTGACAATAACATTACTTTCATACACAGATCACTTACCAAATTAAACTAGCATACTTATTTACCTTGAAGAACTCCCAGATATTGCCTAAACTTACCTTATCACTGGTAATTATTGTCTCTGCCTACAGTAAAGTTCTTGTCAGAGACAGAGCAGGGAACTCAGATAAGGGATGTACCTTTAGTTGTTTATAATACCACACAATCTGCTTTTAAACTATCTCCTTCCAGTATTTATCATAAAAAAGAATAATGGGCTAGAAGATAACGCCTCTCCCATAATGTCAGATATATTAGCTGATTTTTGACTGTCTGCCTGAGATTTTCCAGTTCTACTCAAAAATGTGAAGGCATGTTTGCTGCTGTGCGTTTGATAACATTGATTCTTCAGTAATGCTTTTTTAAAATGATTTGTTCTTTCCTTACATCATTTTCCAGAAGTATTAGACATCCTCTCTCCAAAACCCTGTTTTAATCTGGCATAGTCCTCAGTCCAGATCAAAATGTTTTTGTAATGCTACACCCAGAAAAGGCAATTTTGGTTTAATAGTGTCCATCTCCATACACCTAACAGCATACTGATATAAATATAATAGATCTATTAAGCATTGCTACAATGTCACACCATAGATTTTACCTGTTTATAATTTTGCCAAACTACTTAAAAATAAACTGGTCTTGATTGGTGGATTTCCTTTTTTGGGGAAGTTCAGTAAAAATAAAGCCCACATATCTGAGAGTAAGTAACAAAAGCAAAACAAAGTTGCACATATTTTGAGGGTTAAATATGCAAATCTGTTGCCTCTCGTATCCTTCAGAATTTTCAGTTCAGAGTCGTAACCAATTTGCATCAGAACTTTTCTTCTTCCAAATCACAAGAAAAATAAGTTAATTGGAATTTGAGAATGTTAAAGTTTCTTCATGCTTCTGTATTGATTAACTCCACTTTGACCTTTGAATAGTAAGCATACATATAGTAGTAATGTTTAGAAGGTTCTAAATTTTTTTTTCATTTTGTTCTTTCATTCTTTTCCTATGATATTCATCCAGATACACAGTACTAGCAAAATCTTAAAGTGAAATGAATATGAGAAGTGTTGTGTTCAATAACATTTTTCAATAACATTGGTTTGGTCAAAACTGACAATGTTCCAGGGCAGTTTAAACATTGTTGTCACTAAACAGAGTTGCATTTGGAATTATTTTTACTACTCGTGATGTATTTATATCGAGTAACCAGTGTATTTTGACAGATACTGCACTAACATCCTTGAAAAAGTAGCTCCACTAATGGTATCCATTCCATGTGAAAGAACTCTAATGAGTTCTGAGAATGATCTAGAAGAGGAAGTAGGACTATTCCAGGCACTATGAGGATCTTAAAAGTGAAAGGGAAAAAGTAGCTGTAACATGCTGTGAAGTCAAGGTATTTTAGAACCTCAACATCTTCAGCAGATACTTCAAAGAATATTGTCCCAGGGCAATACAGAACTGGTTTTCTCATAATGTAGGAATATAGAAAGAATTTACTCTGAAAATTTGATTTTTTTTTTTTCACCTGAAAAAAACCAGAGATAGAAGACCCTGACATTTCTATTTTAGTATTTATTTTTAAACCTTAATCATACTTTAAAAAATATATTAATAAGTTCATATAATAAATTGGCTTTGTTTTAAATAATATCCTCTCTTCCTTGCCTTGAATCTACTGCCTGTATCATTCACAGATTCTTCTTAGTTGAATATAATATGTTTATTTCCTCTTCAGGAACAAATGTATTTGTAAATATAATGTAAAAATCACACCAACTGAGTGGCAGTAGGCTGTACAAATATTCAACATTTACAATCACACAGAGCTGCTTTAAAACTGGGATGGAGTGTTTTGGGGTTTTTTGTTTGTTTTTTTGTTTTAAACAACAGAGCTATCTATTTTTCACAGGTGAAAAATACTACCTGTATTTATTGTGAGAAAGATTCTTAAATTGGCAAAGAAAATAAAAGCTACAAATTCATATGGACAACACAATTTCAATACTGTATTGAATGATATTCAATAAGTATGGGATATGTTGCATTATCTTTTGCCCCACTTATTATTTTCCATAGTTAGTAAGCAACTAACCAAAAGTAAAATTTAGTGCAATATATGATGCCAAATACAGACAGAATAATACCTTAAATTAAAAAACTCACACAAAAGGCAGCTTTAGAATTTTATTTAAAAGAAGAGAGTTACAGTAAAGCCTCCTTTGTAAAGTAAAACTCCAAGTATACTCTAGGTTTTCTGACAATAATCTAGAATATTGTAAGTGACTGTGCTCATTTTTCTTGTCATCATACTGATGTCAAGATCCTGTATCTTGGAACATGCAAATGCCATTTTGCTGAACATGTTCATAAAGTGAAACCTATATAGACTGTATAAAATTGTAATAATTAGAATACAAAATTAAAATTATTTACTAGAATTGTTTGAAATGCATGTTCCTTTACTACTACTACAAACGCTCTGTGCTCTGGGATAGATGGCATTTCCTTAAAGCTAATAATTCTAACCACCATTTTTCAGATCACAATAAATACACGAAAAAAGTTTAATTTCAGTATGAACTGGACTAAAATATCATAATTTCTTCCTTACATATTGTAACTTTTCAGAGATAATTTTTGCATGAGGCTTTAATGATACAGTTCATACTTAATTTCCTGAGTGTTGGAGGGATGGCAGCAAGGCCAGGAACAGTTGTGAGTGGGTTTTGTGGTTTTCTGTAGATTTTAGAACATATAATGAGAGTATTAACTTTCATTCCTGGATCGTGCTAACCTGGCAGTATGGCCTCAGGAGTGGGAAGTCAAATAACACAATGCCTTCCCCTTTTGGCTACAAAAGAACTGTCTCGTCATGAGAAAGGAAACAAGTGACAAGCAGTTGAAAAACAACCCAAACTCCCCAAAAGACCATGTTATGCAAAGGTAAGCCAAGATTCAAAGTGACTGGCCATTATTACATACTGCAGTGGACAATCACCATGTAAACTTTAGCTATCCTTTAAGAATGTGTATTCTGCTCAGCTTTAAATACTGCATGTACTTTTTGTTCCCATCTTTGTACTTATTTAAATTTGCCCTTTATTATTTGCCTTTGTTTGGATGTCATCTTCTCAATTGCTCCAGAGCCTGATTTATTCTGGTAGTAAGATACAAAAATAGTATAAGCCTTAGTTCCTTCCAGCCCTTTTTAGTTTGGCAAAATTTGGAGATTGCCCTTTCAATAACTTTGAAGATGATCAGAGAACAGTATAGGTGATGCACTGCAATTGCTCTAAATATTGGCCTATGGCTCCACTGTTTTAAACTAGTTTAATACAGATGCTCTTATGCTTTGTGGTTGTGATGTTTCAGCTTATTTAGTTTGCTTTTTTGGGCAACATAGCCCTTTCTAGAGATGAAAAAAAAGAAACACTCTTGAATCAAATAAATATTTAAATAGTCTACAAAATAAATCCATTCCTGCCTAAAACAGAACAGCTGGCACTCTCTTACAGAAGAAATAGAAATTGGACAGAAGACAGTAGTGAATTAAGTCCCTTAACTTTTCAGACACAGTAGTTATCTGTTGAATTGTTATTTGTGTGCACCGCCATTTTCTACCATGTGTGCAAGAAAAAAAGATGTTCATAAGTGAGAGAGAAGGGTCAAATCAAATACATGTTTTCTGCTTCTTTCTTGGAAAATATTTTTGATCAGTTTGGAGGAGTGTTTTGAGTTTTTGTTTTCCTCGTTCATCAACTCCATCAAGAAAATATTTCAGTTACACAGCCCTAGAAAGATATCCCAAATAAGTTACACCAACAAAATGCAGGATATCAATGTTAGAAGGTTTAAATTAAAATAAACCCTTATACCAAGACATATTTGCTCTTCAGGAATAGTATAGGTGAGCACATTTGTGCTCCACAGTTTCTCAGTACTTGACATAGGGTCATACTGATTTATCTAGAAAGATTAGAAGCGGGATAGTGTTTTCAAGAGTGTAAGATTTAACATTTAACTTAATCTTTTAGTATTTGGAAATAGGTCTCAGCTACTCTTGTTTATACCAGTTGAAAATTTAGATAATTATGAGAATCTGACAAGGTGGATTTGATATTTCTGGGATAACTACATCTAGTCACATCAAATAAGAAAGTAAGAGTATGGAAAGTGTACAACAAATAAATGCGGTTTGAAGCTAAATTGCACTTTCAGAGATCTCATTTTATAGACCTTTAGCAAGATGCTGAAGCATTGTAGAAAAGATACTATGTTTTTAATTACTAGTTTTTCTATGCATTTTCAGCACTTAATCTGAGATAAGTAATGTTTGGGAACAGTCACTAGGAATCAGCTAAATGCTGCTTTTACTGAGCTATTTCAGGTTTTCAAGAATGTACCTGTAGATACTGAAAGCTAAGAAATGTTCTTGATCTAAATAAATGGATGTCTAGATGTACTGACAGACAGAAACTACTTTTTCATTAGCAGGTTTGTGAAGTGAAACGGCTGTTGCTAACACAGAATACAAGTTTTAGGGAGTTTTATTTCAAACCCCATATTGCCTGGTCCCATTGCCTTAACACTCGTCAGTAGCTAGAGATGCATTAGGTGCATGTCTGTAGCTCATCACCTGCCACACTTTGATCTGAAAGGAATCACATCAGAAGTGAGAACAAGGGAGTGATTTGCTTTGAAAGCACATGGCTGGTTTGTACGAACAGACACACTAGAGACCGACAGTAACTTACATATAAGCACTGACTCCCTAGGCCAAGAGGCCTCTACTGAATTTAGTAGTCACAGGTTCAAGAAAAATACATAAATAGAGAAGGTACTACATGTGCACTTAGGCTCTAGAACTCCTTCCTGTAAATTTATGTGCATTCAAGGAGACAATGAACAAGTTCATGTGAAATCCACTGTATTTCTAAATACAGAGAAACATCCAGATCAAGAAAGTACTCTGAGCTGGAAACAGCAAGGCTGGAGAAACAGAACAGGTCAATCTTTGGCTGGACCCAGCAAGACCCCTCACATTCTGTGTTTACATTTTCATTATAGATTCCTTCCAGTGAACAAGGAAGTATCAGGCTAAAAAAAATAGCAATAACCATAGAAGAAAAAAATATTGTTACAAGTCTAATGAAAGTGGTTTGTGAGGTCAGTAGGAATTAATACTTTCAGACATGAACGTGCTTAACAGATGTTTCTGAAATGTTGCGCTCTGAGGGTGGTGAGACACCAGAACAGGTTGTCCAGGGTGCTTGTGGATGCTCCATTCCTGGAGATGTTCAAGGCCAGGTTGGATGGGGCCTTGAGTTACGTGGTCTAGTGGGAGGTGTCCTTGCCATGACAGGGTGATTGGAGCTAGATAATCTGGGAGGTCCCTTCCAACCCAAATCATTCTACTATTCTATGGAAACAAATGCATGAAGTAGACTACAACAGAAAATACCAGAAGTAGATGAGTCTCTAGTGCTTTTCCTAAAGAAAATAGACTACTTTCTTTAATTTTGAAGGAAAGAAGTAGATATCTATTTTTTCTTTAACCACAACGAATACCAATTCTAATTCATTTCTTGCTCTGGCAAACCTGTTTGATTTTCTCTCATTTCTGTAGTGTGATTGTCCAAGAGATATGCACAGCAAAGGTAACTAATCTCAGTTTACTCTGATAGTCAACAAAAAGCTTGTTCAGAAATGAAACAGTTATAGCTGTGAAATTCTGCACATATAAGCAACACAATATTTTTAATGAGATTGATTGCAATATAGAACCTCTTTGTTTTACTTCTTTCAGGTAAAGAAGAAATCTCTTTACCTGAAGAAAGTGTTAGGTGCTGAGAAATACTGTGTTCCTGTAAGTCATACATATCAGGATTTGGGGTTTTTTTCCCCAAGATACATGTGTTGGTCTAACAGTGGTCTTCTGACAAACTTTCTTCCTCTACAGTTACGTTTGGATGAACATAGGTAAATTAAAACTAACCTTGTCAAACATTGGATGAGTAAGAAAATTATTTATGTTAGTTAAGGTTAGGAGTACGGATGCACCAGTTTTATGTCAAGTATGAAAGACTAGATTGAAAATTCTGCAGATATTTAATAGCTAAACAGCAACCCCCAAGTGCTGGAAATAACGCTAAAGTGACACTGAGTACAGATAGAGTAATTGCAAGTATTGAAGACAGATTTCACCACTCTGACCCAATTCAGTGCTGCAAGTCCCTGCAAATGATAGTCAAGTTTTAAAGTAACACTAGCTATTTAAAATTTCACTTGGTTTACAAACTATTCTGCAATATAGCAATTACCATGAAAACAGCAAGCACTTCTTTTTGTAAATTTCTGGTTAAGCCACCAAGAAAAATCATTTACAATAACTAAGAGTAGTTTTCTTTGTGATAACGTAAAAACAACAACAACAAAACAAAATTCACAAAATCAAAAACCAAAACAAAACCCTAAAACAACCGCTAAAAAGGTAAAGTACTAAATGGCTTTATTGCAGAAGCTTGGTTTAGAAAGGAGAGGTAAATCACAGAATTATTCAGGGCTTAAAAATCAGTATATCAGCAGCTTCCTTTTTAATCCAGGCAAAATAGCAATTCTGTAGACCTATTCACATGACTAGTCTCAAAATATTCACTGATACTATTTATCCAGCTAAGGATTTGACCCTATGAGGGTTAAGTAGAAGAATATCATTAAGGGTAGATAATAAAACAGTTACCTAGAAACAGCTCAAAGACATCTGTAATAGGAAGGACTTGTTTATCGCAAAGATAAAAATTACCAAGATTAAAGGAAGGAGCAAGGATCAGTCATAGGAAATGCTGAAAGAGGGATATATTATCATGGAGGCTGAAAATACAACAGCTAAACCTTTTCTTTACACTACAGTGTTACATTTAGAACAAGAAGCTTAAAAGTAGTAGTGATTAATTTAAGAGAAATGAACATACGGCACATCTTTATTTGTATATCCATCAAAATAATTCAAAGAATATAAATAAACTGCTTTTCCCAAACATAATTGCAGTGATGGTTTCACTCATACATGGGGCTCATTGTCTGTAGTCCACTAAATTTCCTTAGCATCACCTTTTCTTGGCCATTCATACATGAAGACATGGTGTACATTCCATATAGATATTTTCAGAGAATCCTCCTGACATAACTGTTCCTATAACTAACTGGAGTCTGTGTAATTTCTGCATAAATAATTTCAGGTACAAAAAGAAGTCCTGTTTAAGTGCAGGTATTAAATACTACTGTAAATTACTGATATTAAAGAGGCAAGGAGGAGGATTAATCATGAGTTTAGGAGCATCATCAAAATTTAAATAAAATCCTTTGAACTCCTGATTTTAACTTAAGGTAATTGCAGCAAGGTTGGATCTGACTAATCCAAGCTTATCTTATTTTATACATAAAAATCTATGTATTGTCTTTATTCCTTGATAAACACATAACAGCAGGCACTTTTTAATCTCCTATTCATAAAGCTTAAATATACTTGCAGATAAACATAAAAGATTAAGGATGGAATTTTTAAAATACATGGAATTTAGCAGTACAAATTTGATGAATTATTTTTTTTTTACATTTTAATTTGGAATTAATACTCCCCAATACTTCAAATTTCTCAGAAGAGGAACAGAAGCTTGATAATGGGGTGACATACTCAAGAAGGCCTTGTGTCCAATGCTAGAGATACAGAAAGTTCAGCCAATATTCTTACATTCTGAAATACTTTCTAAAACCCTATCCTGAGATTATATTGAAAACCAAAGTGTTAAATCAAAGTGACTTTATTACACATGACACACAGGTGTTTGCCTTGCACTACCCTTTGTCTTTCTAAGTCTTCAGTAACATATATAACATCAGGATTCCTAGTTACTATCAAAAAGCTGTCATTTACTATACATTTCCTAGCTTTTGAAAGATCAGCTGTAAGCCTGTAAACTGAAGGAAACAGTATTAGTAACACCATGAAAGTAATGCATACAGGACCTGAGCAGCTGTGCCTTCCACAGAACTGAAAATCTTGCTGTGGAAGTGTTTAAAATGCATCTTGACATAGGGTAAAAGGGTGTATACAAATCTGTTAAGGGGCATCATTTTATCTCTGTGTGCGTATGTGTATAATCAGATATCGCCTTGTAGGAAAAGTAATACAACTGTTCTTAACTTTTTATAAAATCTTCCTAACTAATCATCAAGGCAAAAACCTCATCCAAGCAACAGACACACCCTCAAACTCAAACCCCAACAAAAAAAAATAGCTGTTACTGAACTCATCACAAAGGAAACTGGGATGCACATGTAGTGATGTGATAGATGAAACTGTAGGAAGGCAGCTTTAATGACTGGAACCACAGAGGCTGAACCTAGAAATTGTGAATAAGCACTAGCAGTTATGCTGAGATTTCGTCCAAATTATTTCAAAATAAAAGGTTAAAAGGTAACCAAAGCATGAGTATTAGGGCAGCAAGGTGCTTAGTAAGATTACAAGATGACCACATATGCTTTAGCTCTCAATGTTGATTTAATCAGGGGAGTACAGTCTTCCACTGTATTTCCATTATCTGAAGTCACTGCATCTAGCTCTTCTCCCCTGTCTCCACCCCGCAGGATACCCCCATCAAATCTACATCAAGGACTCCTGTTTCAATAATTTTCTAGTCTAGTTCAGCATGGTGGCTTACTTCTATTTCTTTTCACAAAAATTTTAGCCTCCTTCTTGCTATCATATTAAACTAATTCTTTCAATCTGTTGCATACTGACTGCTTGACTTCTGCTTCTATTGTTCAAATTTGATATCTTTGGTCTTTTTATTACCATTCATCCAATGTTTTATTACCTTATTTTACCTTCCCTACATATGGCTTTATTTCAACTGCTTCACTTGTAACGTCTCCCTCCTCCCAATAAATCTCAGTTTTCTCAATGTCAGACTGACTTTTAGCATTTTGGTAAGTTCCATTTTCCCCCTTCAAAACAGACATACAAAAATATGAAGACACAGGGACTAAAAGATCAATTAGAATGACAGAAATAAATAGCAGTTAGAGATTTAAACCTTTTTTTTTTACTTCATCTTCCCCTGTAAATTTAGGTTGACCCAAAACCCCTGGTAAGTGTATGAGACCCAAGGAGCATAGCAGTCCTAAGGGAATGAATGAATAAATGAAGACAACTAGCGTTGGTCAGAGGAGGCTCAGCTAAGTGCTCTATATTGCAGGCAGAAAACGCTTTAGCCCTTACAGAGTTTGCCACACTCCTCAACAGATAAAATAATTTGCTGGTCTTTCAAAAATGTTTCATTTGCATTATACATTTTTGTTGGCCAGGGAACCGTGTAACAGTTCGCAGATTTATGTTTTCCTTTGAGCTCCGTTGTTGCTTGTATGAGGAGCAGAAACCCTGATACTAGCCACTAGGTTGCATTCACCTACGTGCCTACTGAGAACAATGTAAGATTTCATCCTCTTGTATCTGTTGTATAAGGACTTTATGATCACTCAGTCACTCCCCATCTGTGTCCCATACTCAGCATCTATGAGTTAGCCTTCACCATCAGTTCATCCACAGCTATATAGCACCTAAACTCCTCAATGATTGTTCCTATCAGAGTCAGCCCAGCTTTCAAAAAAAGTCAAAGCTATGATGCTTTTCAAAGTATTTCAAAAGCTAAGTGAACTTATGAACAAAATTCTTCTCTGTTAAAAAGATGCGGAAGAATGGAGAGAAGTTTCTCCCATGGTTGCTAGGCAAACTTTATTTTATTTAAGAGAATGTTTGGTTAAAGTTTGATGCTGGCAACAGCCAAATATATACCAATTCCTGAGGAACCCACGGAGACCAGTACCACCGTCACTGTAAGAAATAGCATTTATGTAACTTTTCCGCTAGCCTCAAGACCAGCACAGAGTCTGGTGAAGCTGTCGTACTGCCCTCCTGCAGCTTCAGAGCACGGCTTAAGGTGATATAAAGAGCATACATGACACTGCTACAAATCAACATTCTTATTAATTATCTTTTCTGCCAGATGAGAATATGCTCACACTCATGTAAACATGTGCACTATTTCCTATATTTGTGAGCTTGAAGGAGTATTCTCAGATTAAGTTTTTCCTAGACAGCAAAGTTATTATATAGTATTTCCAGGCTCTAGTCAGCTGACCCCATCAAATCCACCAATACTATCATGGAAATCTAGTTAGATGCCATGATTTTGCTGTCAAAATTCTTCCTATATTTGCCAAATAATCAAAGCCACAGTAGTTATTTAAGGAATTATTCAAAACTCCAATTATGTAATTCAGTAGTGTAAGTTCATTTAGTCAAAAAAATGTTTCTTGAATTTTAATAGCTACATTATAAAACAAAAATAAAAAAGCTAATTTTAAATACATCAGAATTTGCTGCATTAGTGTACTACTTTAAATGAATGATCCCTCCTTTATCCAAAAGGGAAGCATTGAACCAAAATACAAGGGAAAAAATTCTTTGTTAACAGCTCTTCATAAATCACTTAAAGCATAATTCCACTGCCTTACCACAGAAAAAGTTTTAAATTAGCTTCATAATTATTTGTTTTGCTAATCATTTCAAGAGGAATCACACAATTAAAAAAGAAGAATGTAAATATCAAGCTAATGTATAAAAAGTGAATAAGACTTTTATCATTAACTAGTCACAGTTATGTTTCAGAATACTTACACAGTCCTCATTTCCAAATTAATTTGAAGGAATATGTTACAGAAGGCTTGGCAACTGAATGAAAATAAATATCTGTCAGTTCATCAGTTAGCTTAGTCTACCTGCTTTACCTCCTTTACTCAACTACTCCTTCAATGGGGAGAGACAGGTTTTGGGGAGGTTCAAAGACACTTTTTTTTGTTTCTGGGGCTTTGAAGGAAAGGGGTGTGTAATGAGTGTGAAGGGGATAAGGAGGAATCTGTTAATCAGGAAGCTTATTGGGGCACATCTCAGAGCACAATTTGCCCAATACATTTAACAACTTTTGAGATTTCAACAGAAAACTATTTGCACAGGATGGTGCAACACAAGATTTGATCTAAGAAAAACTACAAGCCCAGCAATGCTTTCTGACTACTGAGATAGGTGGTCATGGTATGTTACCAATAGGTAAAAAAGAAAAAAAATCTATGGATAGTTGTGGTCCAATTTACAAATAAGGTGTTTGCAGGACTCATGTACTTGCTTGTTTAAAGATGTAGGAATGTTTCAGATGTAAAAAGTGTACACAGGGAAAAAAGTGTTTAAGATAATTAGTTGCTTTCAGACCTTCCTGAGTTCTGTTTTGTGATAATTAGTTAAATATATATGATTAAATAGTTTCTAATCTTCAGGTATGTGCTTTGAAAAAAATACCAGCACAGAGCTTGCTTTGTGGATCAATTCAACAACAATCTATTAAGTAAAAGAACTGCAGTTTTGCCAGCTCATTTACCATTGTACGATACAGTTGCAATGAAGAAAACATACCGGGAAAAAAAAACTGAGAAAAATAAGTTACTTCCAGCAGTCTTTCAACATAATCTAGCTACTAGAAGGAGGGCAAGGTAATGCCATGCAACTAAGTCTTTGTAACACACCAATTATTTCTACACAGAACAGAATTTACCCTCTAAGTAAATATTTCAACAATATTAGATCAGATTATGTGCATTGATGGAAATGGCACTAGAGGTCCATTTATATCTATATTGTTCTACCAAAACTGCTGAAGTCCTGAAATACCTCTAAATCATTTCAAAAGAACAACTCCAAACAAGGAAGAGCTGCCTATTTTATCTGTGATGTTCATTTACCACAGCGTGCTTATTACCTAGACATTGCTTCAC
>JAVSBS010015394.1:34557-55401 GCA_033124195.1 Coracias cyanogaster | reverse complement strand
GAATGAACATTAACAGGAAAAAAAAGTTTCCCAAAGTTCATGGTGATACTCTAGACATCATGATATAAATTTCCATCCTGGAAGTACCTGATATTGTGAAAGTAAAGTTTTGATTCTAGAAAATGGAAAAGGCTATTCTGAGGGGGGGTGTGGGGGGTGTGGGGAAGAAAAAAACCAAAAGAAGTTCTTAAACATATTAACTCAACTTTCCTCCCGCCGAAGAAAGTAGAAGCATATCAATAAGCTTTATCATTATTTTCATTCAAATCCCTTTCAAAAGTGAGTGGAGTTGTATGAGACTTTACTCTGCAGCTTTTAAGAAAATAATTGACTTTAATCTTTTTTTCAAGTTTTAATCACAGTGTTCAAGCTATGTTTTGTCTCAACTAAGAGTCATCCTTATTTTGCAGAAGCTTCTTCTTCAGTATGATTTTAGAAACTTGCAGTGGTTTAAAATACACTAAGCATAAACCATTGCTCAAGTTACATTTGTTATTAAGATGGTGCCATGGTGTTTGCAGTTTAGTAATTCAAATATGATAATATTTCCATTTACAGAAAAGCTGAGCAACTCTTTTAATAGCATCCTAAGTGTGCCTTGAATGACACACTTAGGTTCACAGTGCTACCAATACCAGAAGGCAAGATGTAAAAACAGAGTTCTTTTTTCATTCTCATACTAAAGTGACCTGTCAAAAAGCAATAGTTTCTTAAAAAAATAGAACTAAAAAAAAAATCTGAAATCTCTCACTCACTCACTCTTCCTCATATGCTGCATTTCTAGTGCTTCTATTCTGCTTTGAAGTATTAAAATCTTCCAGGAGACGTGCATCCTCCTTTCCCACTCACCAGTAATGGAGGAATTCTGACACAGAAGCATGATCAGATATAATATTGAGGTTGTTCATGCGTCCTAAATCAGTTTGACAAAAATAATGCATCAAAATTCATCTCTCTGAGAAAACCTTTTAGTATGAAGCATATCCAGCTATGTGTAATATGATTATTCCACTCTGTGCTTATCTCTGGGTCTCCAGCTGGAAGACCGGACCTGCAGTTGCCACAGCCAATATCAAGTTTCAGACAGCCGATCAAGCACCCTCTGTGCTTGCTGGCAGATGAGCATTCCCATTGAGGAAAATCAAAGTGTGTTTTTATATTTGGTTGCATTAGACAATACCTCTTATATGGACTGAGGTAAATACAGACCAGAACTGCCTTGAGACTATATGTAAAGATAAAAAGAATATATTTTTAAATTAAATCTAAATTTTACCCATATTAATAAGAGTTAACACTGTATGATGTTTCCTAACCTATGCAACTGGACAAAATTTTCCATTAGTTTCTCAGAGGACAAGTTGTCTTTATCCAAGAGATCATTTTCTGTGACAGTTTAAAAGAGACAGGCTGTAACACATTAAAGAAAGATCTTTCAAGTTTGTGAAAATTGTCAATAACTTGGCTTCCAACCTCTATTTAATAAAGAAAAATAATAACTATAGTAGTTATTATGAGAACTGTGTTACTTTAGAAGTGTTTTCATTTCTTGTTAAAGCCTGGAATCTGCTTTGTCTTAAATACTGTTAAGGAGTCATTAGAAATAAGGCAATATCTATATGACACAACATATTGTGGTGTAGAGAGGGCTGTGACACTTGATTACTCAGTAACAATATATCTGCCTTAGCATGGCACCTTTCCACAAGTGACTTGTATAGCCCAGGCTTCCGTGTACTGCTGATCAGACTATCTACTAGCACCTGTAAGTGAGTGAGTCTGAAAACAAGCCATAATATTCAACTAGATGAAATACTTCCTTGCACCACAGTAATTGAGGTTGCACCAAGGAGCCACTCTAAGATAGAATAGGAGAAGAAACACCTTCCACATAGGAGTATAGTAGTTTAATTATAAATGATCTCTAAAATAAGATATTTCCTTCTCATTTCCTCAGAGGTAAGACTTAACTGTCAAGCAAAATAGCAGAACTTCTATCCAGTTGGCATTTTCTATTGAGTAGAAATGCCATTATTCCATTGGTAAATATTGCAGTAATCACTTTCAGAAAATACAATGAAGACCAAAAAACTGACTGCAAACTCATCTATTCAGACTTCCTCACCTTTTGAGTGCTTCAAAAATTGCTTAAAAACTATTTGTTGGTGCTTACAATTTATTCAACAAGAAGTTTTATAAGTTAAGCAAACAGATTTAAGTACAGAGTATACCATTATTTTACCATCTTAATGAGATTTAGTGAAGTGTTACATCCCTGAGCTCTCCAGCAGTTAACAATGATGTTGCTTATGCAGTAGGAGAGATCCCAAATCTGCCAGGTTGATCATTGGGTTTGTTCGGTTTTTTTGTCCAGATAGACCACTTACAGTGAGTCATCTTATTTTGTTAAAAGTCTACACTAGTCTGTGACACAACTGCCTAGAAAAAAACAAAACACATTTCAAAACAGATTATGGTCAGCTGAAATAAGAAAGATCTGCAAGAATAATCTACATTAGACACCAAAAAAAAAAAAAAAAAAGAAAAGAAAAAATGAAACTGCAGGACCAAGTACTAGAATTCTCTTTATTATTATATAGCTCATTTTCCTTTAACTTGCTGCTTGATTAAAATTGCTAGGCAATATATTTTAGTGTAGAAAATTCCCTCATGCAAACAGTCTGAGAAAAATGCGGTGCCAGTTACAGCCATTGACCTCTTTATTACAATCTTCTCCTCCCCCAGAAAATTCAACTCTTTGCAAAAGCTATTGCAATCAGAAATTGACATCTGTGCTTCTTACCCGTAGCCCTACCCTGATTAGATAAATGTAACTGAAATTTGTTTATTATAGCTAAGCAATGAAACGTAAAAGCTGTTCTCCATCTAGTTCATTTTGTCTTGAAGTTGAACATAGAAGAACAGAGGCTATGTCACTTAACTGTTCTTATTTTGTGTACACTACAACAGTGGATTGGAATGATTGGAAGCAAGGATAAGAGATGACAGCAATGCTGTGTAAAGCTTCTAAGTGATCAATTTCAAATCCTTATAGAACAAGTGTATCAGTGCTCTTGAATACATTCTATAAGTTTTGTTTCTATTTGTTTCCAATTCCAAAGCTTTATTTGCGCTTTACTTCGGGAATTTAACCTGAGAGCTTAGAAGAAAAAATTTGCATCTCCCTTTTAAGGTCTTATGTTTCTGTCCCAACTGGGAGACTCAACAGATGTAGAATTTTACTTTTTAATGCATTCTCTAATGACTCATTTTTAAAGTGACTGAAACACTATCTCTAATTATAGCCACAATATGTTCCTTAGTGAATTTCACATCCTGTCGAAGCATCACATTATGTTCTTCCAATAATTACAGCTTTTCTTCCATCCCTTTTGCTTTTATTTCAAGCCAGTCAAAACTTAAATTCAGTCTTTAACTTCATTACATAAAGCTTCTTGCCCATACTAGATATTCTTTGGCTGTTCAGAAGAAGTTGCTGTTTAAGACCACCTCATAAACATTTCAACATGTTGATTTTTTCTCTGGTGGATACACGATGTACTTCAGTTTCAACCTCCAAAACCAAAGTTTAATCTTGATTCTGAAGGCTGTCCTCACAAGTAATCTTATTTATATGCCTCTCTATGAAAAGGTCTATTAAAAAAAAAAAAAAAATAGTTATAAACAAATCCATTGTATTACTTTTTGGTAAATGCTTTTTTCCTCTTATAGCAGATTGAGTCAAGACACAAATCACTGTTAATAATTAAAGGTGTTCTAATAAATAAGCTGTTATTAATAGCAGATAACTGTTCACACAGTGCATTCTTTTGCTTTGTCCCTCACATACTTTCAGTTACCCTGTTGAAGCAACAGTTGGGAGGCCAACCCCAGCTGCTCAGTCAGAAGTGGCACATTATATATACGTATCACTGACTTTCAGGTCAGAAAAATCCTTCAAGGGATTTTTTTGCTTCGATAGATGTGTAACTAATCCTGTTGAGTTTGTCTGCATACGGCAGCCACTATCTTCTTGGATGTAGTCTGAATTATACAGCCTGTCATTCATACTAATATGTGCCAGCAGCCTTGCACATTTTCAGCTGACTCTGTGTCCTAAGTTTGTCAGCTCTTGTGGATCCAACAGAACCACTAGTCTCCAGATCTGATGGATTCCTGGGAGCCTCTCACATCTCTCGGCACACAACTTTCTTCTTTTGGCCTTCTGTTTCCTGGCAGAGGTTTCTCTTTTCAGGTACATAGGAACCAATAAAAGATATCTACACAAACTGGCACAGATGGGACTTTTACCACCTTGCCTTCTTAAGAGGATCTCAAAGCTATTAGCTTGCTACATCCTGTTTTGATACATTACTCTACTTTGATAGGAGTGCGTCTAAATACTCATTTAGTATGAGCTTGATGTGAAGTGTGCCCAGGGGGACAAGAAGGCCAACAGCATTCTGGCTTGTATTATAAATAGTGTGGCCAGCAGGACTAGCAAAGTGATCATCCTCCTGTACTCCGCACTGGTGAGGCCGCGCCTGAATTCTGTGTTCAGTTTTGGGCCTGTCACTACATAAAGTATATTGAGGAGCTGGAGCATGTCCAAAGAAGGGACAGAGAACAAGTCTTACGAAGAGCAGCTGAGGGAACAGGGGTTGTTTAGCCTGGAGAAAAGGAGACTGAAACCTTATCACTCTCTACAACTACCTGAAAGGAGGTTGCAGCGAGGTTGGGGACAGTTTGTTCTCCTAAGTAAAAAGCAACAGTACAAGAGGAAATGGTCTCAAGTTGCATCAGGGGAGGTTTGGATGGGATGTTAGGAAAATTTTCTTAACTGAAAGGGTTGTCAAGCAGTGGAACAGGCTGCCCAGGGAAGTGGTGGAGTCCCCATCCCTGGAGGTATTTAAAAGACGTGTAGATGTGGTGCTGAGGGACAAGGTTTAGTGGTGACCTCACAGTACTGTGTTAATGGTTGGATCTTAAAGTTGTCTTCCAGCCAAAACACTTTAATTCTATGGTTGAGTGCAAATACTTAAGTGAGCATATTTAGTTTGCAGATGATACATTGACTCTTTCCCTAGCATTATGTTCCTTCCACTATACTTCAAAGAACCACAGTTTTATATTTAATTTCTTCCAGTTTCTCATTTCCCCTTTTTTATTTAAGTACGGGAGTTGTGTGTTACTAGACTTTCACTTCCTAACCACACTGTCAAGAGAAGTGTCTTCCCTTCAGATCACTTTCAACACAAACTATTCTACATGATCTATGATCTTTGATAGCACCCTCAGGCATTCACTAAATGAAATAAATAAATTGCATGAGAACAAAACAATTTTCCATCTTCAGAGATACCACAGCAATGTATCTTGGCTGCAGTATGGCCTGATTTGTTTTAAATTATACGGCCAGATTTGTTTTAAGTTATTCTATAACATCCAGAGCTTTCACAAGCTGCACTTGTTGGTCGCTAGCACAGAAGTTGCCTATTTGCCACACACACTCTTCCAGTCAATGATGCAGGAGAATATCTATAGCTCTGCAACACTAGTAAGAAATCGAACAAATTTGGCTCAACAAAATAGAACAGCAGAGCAAAATGTTCAGTAATACAGTTGGTCTGGATCTGACACTTGCTGTGTTGCAGATCATTCAGCACACACACTCCATCCTCCCAACTTTTAGATCAAGGTAGAGCAAGAACTCCTTGTGCTCTGGAGGTACTTCATCACCATCTATGTATTCAGAGAGAGTATCCTGGATATTGTATTTAAGATTATTAAATATTGTTGTAATTCAGCTGTCAGGACCTCAACATGTAACTATAAATCTCAGATATCCCAGATTACTTCCAATCACAAGTTATCATTCTTTTTCATTTTAGTCCAGATATTTTCAGGGAATACAAAAAATATTGCTGCACTTCTGAAGTCAGTTATACACATTTTCATGCCACTACTTCAGGGCAAGACCAATACAGTTATGACTTTATTTCAGTCTGCACTCAACTAATTCAGCCAGAAAATAAGTGCATCCTTCCTGTAAGTATATATATTTAAAAAAGACCAGACAGTCTCAGATATATGTATTCATCCCTGTCATGGATGACTGAATTGATGATCTTTCAGTTTCTTAGTAGCTATTTATCCAGGATGTTATGTCTATCTTTGTTTGTCCTTACAATAATACGTCAGATGCGAGTTTCTGGAAGGATGCCATGCCAGTGCAACCGTATACATCTTCTTGTTAGGTACCCTTTAATAAGAGCTAGTTAAAAGCTGTGCAATTACATGAAATGTATTCTTGAGTTGCAAAGTCACAATGAAAAAATAAGAGTGGAATCAATTAAGAGAGCTAATAGTTTAAATGAACTTATCCATTTCATCAGAAGTAACTTTTTGGTGCTCATAGATGGTATAAAAATATTTCAGTCTGGCTGTCAATGTCAGCAGGAAAATATTTTCATTAGCAAGAGAAACATGCAGCAATTACATCTCATGACAGCTGCCATCCCCCATTAACAACAGTAAGGAAGGTGGAAGGGAAGAGATTTTTGAGAAGAAGAGTTGGTATGGTAAAACAAAGCTTCAGTTATGGAACTGAGGGCATTTAGAAAACACAGCAAACTGCATCACAGAACCCCAAAGTGCACTCAACTCAGACCCTGCAGCAAACTTTTCCTGGCACAGCCATGCTTATTGGAAACCCCAGGTAGCCATTGCCGTGCTGTGATGCTCTGTACCAAAGCAATGTACTTAAAATTAGCTCAGGAATCTCTTCCCATGAATCTCATTTTTTGCTTAGTTTAAAGTCAAGATACAGGCCTGCTTTCAGAACAACAGGGATTCAGACCTCATATCTCAGTCCCACCTTAACGGTATATTTTGGCTCAGTTTGGCTTAGGAAAATACTCAGTTATGAAGAAGATACTTATTTCCAATATTAAGTTCTAAAGAGACATTTTAGAAAAGGCCGGAAATACTCTTATATGTAGAATTTAGACAAAGAAAAGTATTTTCAGTTACAGATGAGATTTAAATGTTAACACTCCACAGCTACTCATAGCTAGTTCAGCTTTTGTTAATTTTGTCTAAGAATATATAACTGGTCACATCTTTTGTTTAGTACTATTAAAGAAGACTGGATGGCTTGGGTAATGGCAGTAAATATGAACTGTAGGTTGCAATATCAGCTGGTAGTAAAATAACAAAACAAAAAAACCAATGGGAATTGAGATACACGACCATCCGTGAGAAATTGTTTTGAAAAATACACATTAAAAAAACTGTGGCTGGTTAAGTTCCAGACTGGCAGAATGGACAAGATTTTAAAAGCCAAGAGACCTAACACATTTCCAAACCTTTACAACCCCTGATGCTGGAAGGGCTAATTGAAAACCTGCAACAGATAAAGAGCTATCATTTCTCAGTGGGCCTTGCTACTCTAGAGTAGATGAGAGTGTCTATACTGCCACTTCCTGCAGATCCTGTGACTAGCACAGTGTACAGGTCTAAAGCATCAGTGCATATATATTTTATGCATATATATTTTCATATATAAAATATTTTAAAAGAAAAAAGTATGGTTCTATAGTCATCCTACACATATGCATAATGAAAGACAAAGGACTGACAATTTATAAAAGGGTTTTTAAAAACCTCTTTTGTCCATTTATACAACCAATTTCATTTTCTTCATTCTGTTTTCTGTTGGTTTTTTTCCTTTTCTTAACAGAATGGATCATTCAGATTCAAAACAAGGCACAAAAATAATGTGGTGTTCACTAGAACAGAGATTTGCATCAAGTAAATACCTTGAGTAAGCCTGAAAATGAATGTAGAAGCCAAACAGAAATGAACTTTGAATGCCTATAAGTGATTATTTATCTCCAGGAGATGAAAAGAACAGTAACATGGAGAAAACAGGACTACCAAGAAGGAAATCAGCAGGGAAAGAAGTGGCATCAAGGAAATGAAGATGTGTGATTGTAATCTCTTGCAACTGCTATAAAAGAATAATGGACATGAATTTTAAAACCATTAAAAACCTCCACTTTTATAGCACAGTAAGAAAAGGATTGGAATTGGAGTAATAACCCTGTTTAATGAATTCAATTTGGATTAGATACTCCTAAATCAGCCATCAAATGCTTTGATTTCAACCACAACCCACCATTTCTTGAAGAACTGCAAACAGCTGAAGCAAATCAACTAGGCAGAATTACCTGGAAAAAATAAAGTATTTTAGATCAGGCCATGCTGCATAAGAAGAAATACAAATTTGATGTAGTCATTTATATCACTTTTAACCATTCTGGCTGACATTGGCTTTATTGGACATGGGGGAAGCTTCTAGCTGCTTCTCACAGAAGCTACCCTTGTAGTCCTCCACTACTAAAACCTTGACACACAAACCCAAGGACAAGTCATGCAGAGCACTAAGCACTTTTATAACACACAGGTTTTTGGTGGAATTAAAACATCCATTAAATGCCTGGCAACTTTTAACATATGGTCACAAAGATTCTATCAGAAAGAAAAAGGCCTTGGATGCTACTTGATACTTCAGAAATATCAATAATTAAAGCTATGAAATAAAAGAACCAGAAGTCAGTAATACTACTATGATCTACTGAGGAGAATAAGTGAGAAGAAAATAAGGCAGAAAGTATAAATAGGTTTTCATTACTACTTATCTTAGTATTCTCTCCAAAGACTCAAATGATAATTTATAACTGCATATCACATCTCGCTTCCCTTGCAGGGATCTTTTTTCCGTTATGAGTATGTTTTTTAACATGTATATGCACACATATGCTTGTGTCCATAAATGAGCTAGCAGCAAATGCATAAGAGGGCACAATAGACACTGCAGCAGTAAAAATAATGTAGCTCATGAGATAAAAATCAGGCTCTTTTTCAGCTCTTATGTTATTTCCATTTTCTTTTGCAAGTGTCTACAAGGAACATTAAAATGTGATATGTACGCTGAAAGGACAAAAGCACTTTCAAGATGATTATGACAGCACAGAATATCCAACATACAGATGTGATTTTACCTTCTAAATACACACTGTGGACCAGGATTGCAAGCTAAAAAATACAGTATTTCATGTACATGTCCTACTATAGAGATATTCAGTGCATAGATTTTTGCAGAAAGCTAACTTTTTCAATGGGTAATTGATTTGAATATAAAGTCATTTTATTATATAAGACCAAACCGAAGGTGGAAGAGAAAAAAACCCTGTGTGTGAAAATGATGCAACAGTAGGATCTCAGAAGGGAAATTGCAGTACTTAAGTTTCTTCATACCAGCCAATTTGACAGAATTGCACAAGACATACAGATGTTATCAAGCAATGATTGTGCCATTAAAGACTGGCAAATACTGAGAACGAGTTAGAAGGAGCTCAGATTGAGATAACAATGTGAAAGAGGGAAACAAGACACTTAAGAACATAAGATAAACAAGGCAGAAAATGGAATAACATATCAAAATGATTATTCAATAATGGCAATTATACTTTCAGTGAGATGAGACCATGGCACTTAAATTAGGATCAGTGCAGCTGAGTTTTTTGATACATTTCTTTGCAATGGCAATTAGAGTATTGTAGCTTACAGCATAATTTTAAAAGTTTGAGATACCAAGCTTATATTCAACTAGATCACAGACCTTCAGTTTTAGTATATACATCGTGTGCATTCTAGATACTGTAAGGCCTGGCCTTCAGCTGGTCTGAGGGAAATACAATACTATGTAAACTAATGAAAGTGTACTTGTTCACAGCCAGTTAAATGACTACTACTTAAAGAGGACAAAGCTCAAACCTAAAAGAGTCATGGGCTGTGCACCACTCTACCACCAACATGTCAAATTGCTATATTATAGTGTTAAATGGAAGAGCTAAATACCTCTTGTAGCCCACCTGCAAATCTGACCTTGTTGCTAGATATTGTTTTGAGACAGACTTCTTAAAACACAGAGATTTCAGCATATAAGGTACCGGTCTAGACTGTTTTGAATATCAGGCATTTCCTTCTTTTCAGGATTTTGTCCCAGGGTAATGTCTTCTGCTATTTCTTTTAGAGATATACAGTGTGTTTCAGTTGATTTAGTTTATTGCCATTCTTGCTACCTCAGAAACAAGTTTAGGTTGTGTTTGATCAGATATCATTCATAGATTCAGAAAGAAGAAAAAGAGGGAGGAGAAAAAATACCATTAATATGTCTATAAGCAGGCCATCTCTAAAACCACTGGAACAAAACAAAAATTTCACAATCACAGCAAAATTCAATGGGGCAGCTCTCAAATCTGAAAGCCAGATGTAACAGTTAATTTAAGAATAGTATTTTATTGTAACAGAATGTTATAACAGGCTTACTCAGAAGTTTCCTGACAGTTTTTCCATCTGGAGATAACATCAAGTTTGGGAAAAATAATAATAAAAACCAATCCTTAGATGAACAAGTTGATTTCAGGAGAGAGGCCATACAGAAAGATCTACAGTACCAGAGAGGAATTTTTGGAAACTAGAGGTGTATATACTCATCATAGAAGCAAATAGTCTAACGGCTTTCACAATTGCTTTCATAACTAGAAACACTACCCACCAGAAATCACACCTCACAAACATTCCAGCCACCCAGGCAAATTTTCTGAATATTTTTAGTAGTTATCTCTCACTCTCCTGCAGCAGACTATTCTATTTAGTCAATCTTAGCCTTGTTTCCTGTTCCTGCTTGACCCCACTTCCTAAAGTGAAAAAGCACTGAATTATGATTTGTGTTATCAGGAATTAGAAGATACCTACATTTTTATCACACTTCTCAAATTCATGCCTTATTTTAAGTTATTTATAACTTATTGTCTCCTGAAAGTTTTTTATAAGCAATAAATTAAAGGTATATTGAACAGCAAGACATACACATAGTTACATCTGAATCACAAGAACATCCACCTGGCTCTGTCTTTGATTGCGAGTGTAATTGCAGGTCATTTTCCATCTTGCCCAATGACTATGTTATGAATGGACCAATACTATTTTTAGCTATATATATGGCTAGATGAGTTATGGAAACAGGACACATTATTATATTGCAGCTAACGATCCATGATAACAATAATGTGTTATTGTAAATTAACATTAACGCTTCTTTGAATGCATTAGCATCATATCTGCACGTAAAACATAATTCATGCAAATAAAGGCAAACCCACATGCTTTTATGTATTTTACTAGAAACACTGTACAGCACTATCGGGCAGTGATTAGAATCTGCTATTGAGAAGCTCTTGGTAAACAAAAAATTACAAGTTCAATAATGTGTATGCTGGTGTCCTATTTATATTTGATTCCCTCATGTCTCAACTTTTAGACTTCAAACATCAAAATGAACCCACATAATTTGATGTTTAAAAATACAAGGTCAACTTTCTAAATAATATTTATCTTTCTTATGTCACATGCTTTGAAAAACAACAAAAAAACCCTCTGAAGTTAACACTAAACTGTTAAAAGGTCAAAGGCTAATGCTTTAAAAATATTGTTGAGAAACTAGTTTGCATCTTTATTGCCTTTTAAAGTTTTCTAACTTGGCTTTATACAACCAAAAGTAACAATACTGTCACTCAAAAAAATTGTGATCTTAGAACATCTCCTATATTTTTTCTCCCCAAAGTTTGTTCAATGCCGTCTAAGTAACTTATTCCATAGAAGTATCCATCTTAAACTAGTCATTTTGACCCAGAATGAAAAAAGATATGCAGTCTTGAGCCTTCATTCTCCCTACAGATTTCTCCTTTAATTATTTTGAATCTTATGCGTATTAAAAATGAGAAATGACACTTAATGGCATTAACTGGCAATTTCCTTTGTTTTAGAAAACAAAAGACTTATTTGCAGAAAATGAAACTGCAACAAACACTTCATCTTTTGTAACTCCTGTTGTAGAAATGTTTACAGAAAGGTCAGTGCCAGAACAGCTACTTCTAGGTAGAACAGATACTTGTGACACTGGAAATTAATTCTGAAGATCCTGACTCTGTCCCCAGTCATAGGCAGCAAGTTTAAAATGGTTAGGCAGGAGGCATTGCTTTGTACTTCACACTTAAGCTGTGTCTTTTAAAAGTAGAGCATGTGTGTGTGTGTGCAAGGTGCTTTACGATGCTGTACTGTATCCACGAAATTCAGATTTTATGTGAACCTTGATCATTTGAGGTTTTAACTTGTTAAAGTTAAACCCTTGGTATCTGCTTCTCTTCTCAATTCCTTTTTATACCTCTTTGTTTTCTATTCTTTTCTGTAATAATATTGAAAGCCGAGATCATGTCTAGAGGTCTTATAACCAGCTGCTAACAGTGAATAGCATTCTCATGTGCCATAAAAATCTTTGTTACCTACCAGATCCTGGAACTTGCCAGGCAAACCACTGCAGGTAGTAACTTTAGTTTTGGCAGCCCACAGCCTTGAGAAAGCACATTGTTTCTAAAGAAACAAATGGCTGGATTAGCCTTGATGACATTAACCAGTATCCATAAGAAATTTCATTCTACATGCTGTTAATTTGTGTTTTGTGTATTTTTTTCCCTGCCATTTCTCTGTATCCAAACAGGAATCCTTATCCCACTGTACAGTCAAATACTATACCTAGACACCTCTGGTTCTTAGAAAATGGCGTTTTTTAGACTGTAGATCTGTGACAAATCACATGGAACCAACTCACTAATACTTATTTTGATTCTAGGCATCTCATTTTATAGAGGATGGTAAGATATATACCAATTTGTCTTGTTATGCCACTGTTTAGCCCAGGAAGGAGAGAATAATTTCATCTCCAACTTTTGTTGTATTAAATGCTTTTGGTAAATTTGTTTGCTATTTATTAAACTCTTCAATCAACACTGAGAAATAGAAATCATTTTCCCACTTTAGTAATGAAGGATGTAGTGTGGAATCATTATTGCTATTACTGAACATACAGCTGCACTGATGGAAAACAGTAACGGTTCTTTACAAGCAAATGTTAACCTGTCTGAGAAAGGTCCATATGGAATTTTAATATTTAGAAATCTGAGAATAGCAATGTGGGTGAAATAATAGATTTTATTTTTTATACAGTCCCTTTAAATCATTCTTTCAAAACCAGTTTCTACTCTTGTTGAGACTAAATAGGGGAATATCGGTGTAGCTCAACTTCCCTGTAGATGGGCAACTTCCATCAGAGTATGTACTAGTCTCATCTAACAGAATCTTTTCTCCCCGACTGTAGTTGAATGGACTGAAGTAGGGCAACTTCAATACTGTCCTCAAACTCAAAAAACCCCTTTAAGCCCAGAACAAAACACCCTCACACAGCAACTACATTTCCAAATTGTTTTCTCTCTGCTGTGGTATACATGTTGCAAGACTAAATTTGATTAAATACTTGCACTTTAGCAGTATTACATTTGGGATCTACACCTGCAACGAGTAATCACCCTGGACTTCCATTTTTTGGTGAAAATACCTAACCTCCAATAACCTACAGCATTTTACAGTTGTCAGTCAAAACTACAGAGTAGCTGGTCATGATCTCACCCTGCCCCTCTTGTTGTTAACCACTATCTCTCCTACCCCCATGATATTTTTTTTTAAGTGGTTGCTGCCGTGATAATTCTGTTAGAGCATTAATTACTTCTCTCATAGGAAATCCTTAGGGCAATGTCACATTACACTACCATTAACCTGACACCAGATTGTCAGCTTCAAACCTCCTTTCAATTCCTTGCTCTTAACAGATCTGTTTCTTTCAGTTTCATAGCATGTGGCACAAGTAACTTCTCTACTTTTTAGGAAGAGTGTTATTTTGGAAGCTGACAGGCCAAAAAATTAAGCTAAGGTTGACTCCAAACACTGCTGACCCCTCAACCTCACTGAACAAAAGAAAAAGGTATAAATTCTTGGGATAGAGATATTCAAATATTTATTTGACGATCCTATTCTCATTTGGTTTTAACTTAAATCTAGAAATAATCCACTCATTTGACTAAAACAAACCAAATAAGAACACTTCTGCTATGTTAGTAATTTTATTCCAGATTAGAAAAATCCTTTAACTAGCATGTTGTTTAGATGGATGAAACTGTGACCACCACCACCACACTTGAGCATTTGTAAACACAGTGGTGTTTCCTACAGTTCCTCTACTAGACCAAAGCATTTAATAGAAAACTCTTTATGGTGATAGACATTTAATTAACACAAACCTACAAATAAATGGAATTAAATTTTCCTGATAAGAATACAATTCAAGGTTACAGTTTAACACAGAGCTGAAGTTATAAAATTAAATTGTGCACCTTACAACTTGAGGAGATCAAATACTTAAGGGCTTTGAGAATCAGACATCTAAAGAATGTGTAAAGGACACATACATAACATAAAGACACTGCATTGCTGCATAGATCTACCTTCCTCAGTATATTCACCAAAGGTCGATTTCCTCAACTCGGATTCTCAGTTGACCTCAATAGGTCTTAAGTGCTGGAAAGTTAGTAAACACTGTCCCTATTTAACTCTGCTTTTTCTCTCCTACTTCCCCTTTAAAAGAATTGCTTATCCCTGTTCTCCCATGGGAACAAAATATACAAGTTTAGCTATTTTAAGAGATCTCTCACAGTTGTAAAAGTTACCAACCCTTTCATTTCCTTCTGGATTCAACCATGGCATTTCCCATTCATAACCAATTTTATGAGCTCCCTCTTTATGATAAAACTTGCTGATTTATGAATGAGATGTTCCTGGAAAGTAGATCCAGTATCCCAGGCTTTTTGTAAACCCATGAATAAACAGAGATTCGCCTGTTGAACAGTTTTTATGAAACAGTTGTTTACCTATAACTCCATATTCAGAAATAAGAGTTCTGGCAATTAAATCTATTCTTTGTTTCATTTGGACACACATTAGATAGGACAAGAGGAAACGGCCACAAGCTGCACCAAGTGAAGTTTAGTTTGGGTATTAGGAAGAATTACTTTACTGAAAGGATTATCAGGCATTAGAACGAGTTGCCCAGGCCAGTGGTAGAGTCCCCATCTCTGGAAGTATTTAAAAGACATATAGATGTAGTGCTTAGGTCTATGGTTTACTTGAGGACTTGTCAGTGTTAGGTTAATGATTGGACTTGATGATCTTAAAAGTCTTGTCCAGTCTAAGCAATTCTGTGATTCTGTGACTTTACATACTGTTTAAAACCATTATTTTCATTTAGAGTGAGCAACTTTTGTAAGTTTGGTAAGAAATCAAGCTCCTGATCAAGAATTTGAGGTGCTGTCTCACCTAATGGTAACTTCACTGTGAACACAATGATCCTGCATATATTACATACCATATACTGGAGACAGTGGGAGACTGCATAATTTTGGTAGTACATCCACTAAAATGAGGGAGTTCAAGAGAACACCGTCTGTAAACCAATACTACTTTTGACTTTGCAGATACACTGTTGCATAGGTAGTGAGATTAGGGTCCCAAGTTGCAGAAGTATATTGAAACAAAGCATATTGTCAGCTCACCATATAGAAAGGTATATGCATAGATCTCCATGTACCACAGTGCTTACTAAGTGGGAAAGGACAAAAATCAATAGCAAGAGAAATTGCTTTTTCAGGTTTCAAAGTGCTGCAAATAACATAGAAGAAAAAAGTATTGAAAGTACAGCAACCAGCAGTGTCCTTCCCACACAAAACTTACTTTTGTTTAGCATTCGCATTGGTGATTTATATTGATGTGGCTATGGCTCAGAGTAATGGACTAATCTTGAATACAGATTAAAACTACCAATGAAGAATAAGAGCTAGATGAATTATAATAATCTACTGTCTGCAAGAAACCCAATAGATAATTACGAATATTTGGGTGGGATAAGTATTGTAACAAGTAGTAATGACCTAATAATTCAGTGCTGGAGAAAAGCCACCAATTCTTTTAATTAGTGTTTTTCCTCACAACCTGTTGCTATTAGATTCAGGGAACAATGGGGAAGCTCTTATGAAACTACTAACATTTAATTTCTGATATACTGCATTTGCAGCCATGACTTTGTAACTTGTAATGAATAATTTTGGCACTTTATATTATATTTCAGATTTCTGTTTTTCTCCTACAGGTTGCTCAGTACTTTTACTGTCAGTATCACATAAGCAGTTACAATTTTGATGAAAAACTATTTAAGAATAATTTAATAGAAGTATTTAAACACCATCCAGAAATTCCACAAAGAAATTAAGCAATTCATCACCCTAAGACAGATGTACCTTTCATTTCATGTGGACCTCAAAGATATGCTTTGTTTCTACTACCAGCTTTTTTTTTTTTTCACATTAGCTTTATATTCTGTAACATGTAGTTCTCAAAGCAGGCACTAAAATATGTTTTTTGTAGCATAATGCTGTAAACTCTAGAGAACATTAGTGGAAAAATGTTATGGTAGTCCAGTACAAACATTCTTCGGATTATACCTCAGTGCTGGCCTTCAACAGGTTCCCTTTTAACTTATTTGCCACTTAAGTGTGAGACATCTTTGAGGAAGTGATTAGATGTTATTTGATTCTGACAGGAGGACATTTAACATCCACAAGCTTCCTCCAGCTCCATTTTCCCCCCTGTATGTTTGATGAAAAGATTTCTTCACAAGCTTTGTTTTCTGCTCTGGCATTAATACTTGTACTCTTAGAGTGAAATGAACAGAACTGGTGGTTAGTCTACAGATCAACTTCAGGCAATATCTACTCAACTCTATTCCAATTCATATAAAAAAGAAAACTTGAGTTTTGAGGATCAGTTCCTATTTCTTATGATAGGCACCTATAGCCTAATGGCATCTTTCCATTGTGCCAATGTTTCCCACACTGGTTTAACCTCCTTATCCTCAAACACACCTCCAAATATTTAATGTCTGTCATATATATTAGTTGCTCTTTTGATCTTCTGACTTTTTTTCTTGATATACATTCTTGAAAGGATGGGCAGCATATTGCTAGAATTTTATCTGAAAATCAGAATCAATAGACCTTTACTAAAAATTGTATGCCATCCTCTGATTTTATGTGGAGCCCTTGCTCTGACAAAGCCTCTTTTGACTAAAGGAACGATTATGGACCTCAGTACTGACTCTCCACAGATCTGATTACATCATTGCTGGAATAATTAAAGCTCAAATTCCTTCTTATATTCCTCTTACCAGTGACTTCCAAAGGCTGTGGTATGAAGGGTGTGGAATGCCAAAAACAGGTAAGTGCTCCTATGCAGCATGTGTCCACAGAAAAGCTACTCTGTTATACAAATGTATTATTTTCAGTTGGGAGTTGGTTTCCTCAGTGTAGTGTCAGTAAATTGGAAATTCATTTAAAATGAACATAAAGAATGCTCTCCCTGCTTGTACTGATCTGTGTTTTGGAAAAGACTAACTGTTTTTAAAAGTAGAAAGAGTGAGACTAATAAGATCCCTGTGTGGCTATACTGGCAATTATATTGAAATACACAAAGTTACACAGGATTGGGAAAAATATAGATTATTCTTAGGTCACATTGTAACATCACACTCTAGGGGAAATTATTAAAGTCTAGTGTATCATCTAAGCGTACTAGTAGAATTATTGTGATTGTAGTTCAAGATCAAATGAATTAAGATATCGCAAGCAAATAAAAGGTGCCCTTAGCTAAATATGTGATTTGAAGATTCATTGATTGCTAAGATAAAAGTTACTCCCTGTAGAACTACAGCTTGGTTTTCTTTCCAATTTTAGCCTAGCCAAGGAGATAATGCCTTCTCTGAAAGAGTCATGGAAAACAAGCTTCAAGGAAAGATCGCTTTTTGAAAAATCTAGCTGCACTTCAATTGAAAGCTAGTTCTTATATCTTAACAATAATTTGGCTAAACCAGCATATAAATGTTGGGTACATGTATATCAGGAAATATACTTTAGATGAAGGGTATATTACTGGTAAAATGACGGTCTTATAATAATATAAAGTAACTGAGATTATCACCATGAAATTGATTAGATACTTCAGTAACAGACTGTCTCTGTTAACAAGCTGAAGAACTTGAACATCAAAATGAGAGTCACCAAAAGAGTAATATTTACTAAGCATGCAGAAAAACTTTTTAAGCAGTCTTGCAGCCTTTTCCTTATCATGATGTAACTATGATGCAGCACTTGCAAGCTGAGATTTGCATTTAAGCCAGTACGTATATATGCCCAGGTTGTATTTTACATGTAAAAGATATTTTAGGCCAGTAAGACAATGTACATGTAAAACCATATGGCAGACAATGTCCTAGTATGAATGTACAATTGTAGCAGGACTGAGACATTCATACTTAATGCAGTGCAATTGTCCTGATACCACTAAACCACATTATATAATAGCTCCATGTATTCAGGCTGTGTTAAATAGAAAATGCTATAGAATAGCAAGTCTTCATATTCGTTCCAGGCCTGCTTTTACATATAAAAATATTTTCAATATTAATAAAACAAAAAAATCCATCCCATGAACAGAACGCATTCAAAGCCAAATTCAGTGCCAGGACACTTAAAAGCCTTGGCTAGAGGGTGAGATGATTTAAAAAAGAAACAAACAGAACGAGACCAACAGTGTCTCTATTTCTGATTGAGCTTCAAACTTTACAAAGCAGCCAAAACAGCTGTCTGATATAGCTAAAAGTCCTTACACCTTTGACATTTAATGTTGGCTCTACTATAAACTTCCTGTTCTTCAAGTATTTGTATACTATAGATACTGTAATGTTACTTCTCCCAGTCAGATTTTTCAGGTCAGTAAGTAATAGGAGTAACCTTCTGAGAGTTTGATTGCACTGGATGCAAAATGCAGTTTTGGGGCCTTTTTTTCTTCAGTATCTCAGTTCAGAGTGAGAAAGCTCAATCCCAACATTTTCCTCAGTAGCTTTATAAGCATACCTTTGCAAACTGTGAAGCAAGATGTCTCAAAAACATTTCTTGTTTGCAAGCATACATACATATTATATAAAATTAGCCTAGTACAGCATACAAATAAAGTACGTAGGAAGTCCTTCATTCACTCTTCATGGGGAATTTCAAACATGCCTCCTTGCTTCTCTGATTTATGAGTGAAATACAACCAAGAAATCCCTAGTGGTGGACATTTGTCACTCACAGTGACAAATAGGTTTGGGCTGTCATCACCCACTGTACTGACAAATAGGTTCCTGAAAATCTTTGAGACAACTGAAGTGCCAGAGAGAAATGTTGAAATTTTAGCAGTCAAGAAAATTCCATATGCTTGCCCCTGTTAAAGACAGCTGATATTTGCAATTTAAACAAAGTTGTCTGTAGTTGAGTCCTTTCCTCGGAAGTATGGTTTGACAATTTTAAGATACTTTTAACTTCGCTTCAGGTTTTTGACATCTTGTTTTATTGCAGACAGATACGCCAAATACATACATCCATCTTCAAAACTTTTTAGGGCAACTTCCTCCCTTTGGGATGCATTACAGAAGGAAAGCTTTCAGAATGGAAAAAAAGCAAATTGTAATTTCAGTTAGAACAATGAAATGTCTATACAGCATTACAAGCATACTTGTAAGGAAATGATTTTTCCACAAAAATGGAAACATGGATCTTCTTGGGAAAAGATAAACTGTGTAATGAAATTGCAGAGTCCCGCAGCACAGTAAAATAGACAAGTTCAACAAGAAGGGAATAACTCAAGACTATCCTGGAGATACTAAAAGGAAAGTCTGACAGTATTCTGAATCCTGAAAAAAAAAAAGGAGTTTTGGCATTAGGTATTTAATTGTTAATTCACATGAGACTTGCTGGATTTTAACCCCTTATTTAGAACTTCATTATCTCTAGCACACCATATCTCTAGGACTGAAACATGTCCTTGCCATGTATGATAAGGAACTGAGAATAAGCTCTGTCACAGAGGCACAGAGACATCCTGAATTACAGAAAAATTCTCCATCACCTCCCCACAATACCAAGGGCAGTATCTCAATTCCCAGCTTTGCCAGCACAACACACTTCATGAAAGAAAAATCTAACAGTGTCATGAGTAGGTAATGTTGAAAACAAAAGAAGGTTTTCCAGCCTCCTAGTTGTAACATAGTAAGTAGCAGATGCTGCTAAGTAGGAGAACAAATACTGAGAGTCCCAATCAAGAATTATCATTCAGTTATGAGCCAATCATTGTTACCTAGTATCACTAGACACAAGTGATTACTTGCCTTGGCTTAGCCCCATTCTTAATTACTTGGCTTTCATTAGATATTGAACTTGGACAAAAGGTAATAGCAAACTGAAGTGCAAGAGGATTCCATTGTTACAATACAGTCTCTTCAGGATTTTTTTTTTTTTTTGCATAATTTTGTTGATCTATTCATCAGCATTCCTGATGAATAGATCTCCTGAATGATCTTGAATTCCTGATGTATCAGACTCCTGATTTTGTCAACACAGTGGGTTCCTCCCCCTTTTTTTTCCTAATGTTCAATAATAGCTCTAGGTAATAAAACAACTACTTCCTTTTAACCTCAAGTTTTTTAGACTTAGAACAGACATTCAAGAGGCAGCATATACCATACATTTTGTGTGCATCTGTTGTGATCCGCCCCCCTAGATATCCCAGGTCCGCCCACCAAGGGATGCGGTCCACCCACTGGGGTCCCAGACCACTCTCCCAAATGGGATCTGAGGTGCGGCACCTTCCTCCAACGTCCCAATCGGTTACAGGAACCAGGAAACACCCCCTTAAGAAAATATATATATTTATTTATCCAAGGCAGCTATTCTATGAAGCACC
>JAVSBS010015394.1:3759-34457 GCA_033124195.1 Coracias cyanogaster | reverse complement strand
AGGTCTATGCAAAGGCTCATGGGAGCCGCAAAGCATTACTGGGAAAGGAGTTCACTGCCTCAGTGAGACATAAATCTTCGTTCACCACAGCATCACACAGTGATGATACTGTACTGAATTTGTATACACATATGGTTATTCTCATTGGCTGTTTACAGCTTGTTTAAACATTTGGACCTTAAAAATGTTCTCCATTATCCACTTATTTAACATATTGCTTCAAAAGTTAGGTAGTCTGCCTCACACTGATTTTATGTAAATTTTTCAAGTGCAATAGAGAGATGTTCCTATTTTATTTTGCATGCTTTCCCTGATTAGTCTCTAAGCAAAGTATATTGTCACATTACATTTATTAGAAGTTTACTGAAACACAGAACCCTGACTCATTTTTAAGTTAACTTAGAGAAAACATAGCAGAAAAATTATTACCACAATATAATTTAGAAAAAGTCAATCAAGTTCCCTCAAAAAATTGCAGAGTTCTTGCCACAACACAGCATCAAACTAGACATTAACTTAGAGAAAGATTGATTCCCATTCCGGCTATCTGCATAAGATTGAGCAAATTTTTTATGTAACATCCTCAGTTCACCTACCTGGGAAGAAATCTATAAAGACAGAAGTAGTGAATATACTTTCAAAGACTACCTCAAAGCTAAGTTTCACATATTTGTCAGTTTTATAAAGTTCTGAAATCTTCCTGGCTTTCACATTAAACTTTTGTGTATCCCATTATTCTGACCTGATTGTGGTGGTCTGTCTGCCAGTCCATCCCTCCCCCCTCCCCTCCCCGCCCCCCAGACACTTTTTCTTTCCCTTGCATGGCTATGACAAAATACCTACTTGTGTATTATTTTTATTATTAGTTATTAAGGAAGCAAATATAAATAAGGTCAATGATTTATTTACATTTCTGACATCATCCCACACATGCTTCTGCTGGGATTATAGTCAACTTTATTCTTTATAACCTCCATTGGGTGATTGAACTAGGATATTTTTTCCAAGAACACCATAAAACAGACTAATGAAAAATATTGAACAAATTGTACTTTAACAGTGTCTCTTGATATCATGTTTAGTGGGGTTTGTTTGTTTAAGCCAGTTAAAGGGCCTTGAGGGATCCTTACAGAGCTCATTTTACCGAGTTCATGTTTTAACCTCTGTCCTCTGTGCTCACAGTGTGCTCTTTCAACACTGTCAAAACGTACACAACACATGAAAAAGTATCACAATTTTGGTCATGATCACAAGCTTATTAGTCAGTCCCCTTCTTTCTGCTAGCAGGAAGCCCAGAGCAATCTCCCTTCTTATGTCAGCACCTAGAATATCCATTGGAAAAGACAAGCCAGGGGCTGAAAATGAGGAGACGTTGAAGAAATATTTAGTCACAGGAAGGATATGAGTGCTGGAAGTGGGAAAAGATGAACAGAAGATCCAGTATCTGAACATATACTTAAATCTTGCACACAATTTCAAGCTGTGTTTTCAGCCCATGTCAATCCCTAAAAAGCACAGTGTTAGAAATATTTGTTTTGAAAACAAATGATACATCTATGATTTTTATCCCATAAGAGATTAAGACAGATTTAGAACTCTGGACTGATATACTCTATTCCTTGAATAAAGTAATCTATTTTTATCAAAAGACAGATGAAAACCTTTCTAATTTAAAATAAGTGTGCATGGAAGTAAGAAAGAGAATCTTCTTAATCTGTGAAACACAAATATAGCAAAATTATTTTTGTACAATATGCTGCAGTAAAAATAGTTAAAATGGTTATATAATACTTTTATTTTTCTTACTGTAGCAGACTCAGGTAAAGTCCAGACAACAAATTACCATTTTAAATTGATAAGGGAAGAGCTGTTTAAGATCTTTTTAATATGCCTATGATTACTGTATTAGAAGTGGAAAATACTTAAGACTCTATAATTATGTAAAAACTAAGTAACTTTTTGAAATAATTTACCTTGGAAGTCCCGTGAAGAAGTTTTTCTGTTTGGTTTTTTAAATAAAATATGCTGTAAGATAATCAATTACTATAGCAGTGTTTTCTTTTAGCAACTTATAACAGTATAATTTGTTAAAAAGATCACTACAGTTTTTTTAATAACACAAAGTTCTAGAGCAGTGGGATTTGGATAACCATTTAGGGACTTTTTTATTGTCAAAAAATGAGTGGCCCTTTCTTACATAGAAAGAGATAAGAGATCTTCTGTGCTACTTCAACAATAGATTTCACATTGACCTATCTCATAATCGGTTATTTTAGATTCTAACTTACACCTGAGCTCATAAAATTGCAGTTAGTTCTACCAAAATTCTCAGTTACACTATATGTATGTTAACCTCCAAGTCTATTAAAGTAAGTCTTCTCTTGGACACACCAGGGCCAAAGCTCTCCTCAGCATGAATGAGAAATAAGCAATGTCATATGGTATTTAAATTGACATGCACAATATTGCCAACATCATGGGTCACTGCCATTTGCAACATAAGATTGCAGACACCATCCCTTTCTTCCTCTCAAATGCTAATATGATACAAAATCATGTAAGAGTAATAGAGCAATATCTAAGACAATATTACAGAAGAACAGAAGAAATCAGTCACCACAAGATCTCATACATACATGTCCTACAAGGATCACAGTGGTCCACAATGGGCTATTTCTCTTCCAATATCTGACTGGGCCTACTAGTTTTCTTCTCCCATAGAATTTCACTTTAGAATATGAATTGGATTAATCCAGTGGGTCATTATTGATACTCATCTATTACATGAAGGCAGAAGCAGTAACATGCTGTATTCATTTCTTCCTTCTGAGGACTGAATGTACATATATGTGTACACATTGTTTGGACAAGACTTCATGGCATTCACGGGTATTAGTTATCTATTATGCTGTCAGATAGTTTGAAGTCACAAGTCATCCAACATAGAGAAGCAGAAGTCCAAGTTGTCTGAGAAAGCTTTTTCTAAGGAACTTTATCACTATTTCTCTCCTTTCTTGCAGAAAGAGCTTTGTCTTAAGTTGACCAAGGCTTATAAAGGCAGTGATACATACATGTAGGCAGTCCATAGCTAACAGGAGTATAAAATTGCCTATGAATATCTCATGGTTTAGACCCAGCTCGGAGGTGAGTACCACATGGCTTCTCACTTGCTGTTCCCCCACTCCCCAAATGGGAAAGAGAAGAGGGACAAAAATGCAAAACCCTGTGAGTTGAGAAAAGGAGAATACAATGCAAAAGAGAAGTAAACAATAGTAACAAGAATAACAGTAATAAAACTATGTATAAAGTTATATAAACCAGACCAAGGTAGCTCCAAAGTAAAGGCAGCATCCCAGACCAAGAGCACACCCGGCCCAGCCCCTACTCTTATATAGCGGGCATGACATCAACATGGTATTGAATAACCCATTGGCTGGTTTGGTTGTCTATCCTGGCTGTGATCCCCTTCCGACTTCTGATGAAAAATAACCCTATCCTAGCCGAACCAAGATAAGATGATACATGTCACATGCCTCATATGGAATAAGACAAAATTTCACAACGATGTTTTCACTGACAACTGATTTGAATCCTCATGCAACAAAGTGGCAGCTGGTAGTCCCACAGCTTTTTACATGGTATGAGTTATGTTGTCCTAAACTGTGAGACAGAAATAATTTAGAAATAATACCTAGACTGACTGTTCACTGTATAAAAATGTTAGCTCCTTTCTACACACACTTTCACGCAGTTCCATTGAATCAGAAGGACAGAGAAAAAGTTTAGGCTTATCCATGAAAACAAGAGGCCTGAAAAGAGGAACTTGGGACTGCATCATACCTCATTGTCACAATCTTTTCCTTATATAAAAATGTTCTCTCAAAGTTCATAGAGACTTTAATTAGCTTTTTAACTTGTGCATGTTCAATGCTGTTGTTTATCAGAATCTATTTTGATTTAATGCAGTAGCATACCCAGATAGTGGTATTTATCATTAGGGGCACATGAAGAAGTTGTTTTTGCCATAATACAGAGGACCAATATTTGATATATGATTTACCTAAAGATGATGAGCTAAAATATAAACAGTTGGTTGCCTTTATTAACATAATTTTGAACTGATAATTATACAAGAACATCTTCATGTTGTTATAGTTGGCTTTATTTCTCAGTTTTATTCCATGCAGGCTAAGTTTATATCATGTAACAATATCGTCTTCAGGGAAACACCATAGACTGTCAGATAAATTGTTGAGAATTTAGTACAGTTGCATACTTAGCAATGATGTACTGTGCTGGAACACACAAGTACTAAACCAGCTATTATTTTAGATGCCTACACTTAAAACTGTACCTTACAACACCTTCAAACTGTCTACCTAAACCCTATTCTATTCCCTTTATTTTTATATATTTTTCACAACAGATAGAAATAAAAGATGGAATTGGTGTCTGATTGACAGTAAAGTTAGACCCAAGATTTCTGTAGATTTGAAAAAGGGGTAACTATTGAATCTTACATAGTCGACGTGACATCAACTCCATTCCACAACACCAGAGAGACTTCAGGGTATCAGACAAGAGGGACTCAAAATCTCCATGGCAGTAATAAATGTAAATTAGCTACTTGTCTCCTTTATGAAAAAAGTAGGTGAATCTATATACCAGTAGGCACATATTTAACTTTGCCTACTTCTCCCTCCAAACAAGGGACCTTAAAGATCATCTAGTTCCAAACTGCCTGTGGAAGGAGCATAAGGAAATGGAGAATAAACATTTGTTGAACTCAAGGCCCAGAGCTCATGGTATAAATATTGTTCAGTTCTACAGTCTCATAGTGCTACTGCCCTTTCATTTCCCTAAACACCGTGATCATACATATTAAATTCCATAGAATCATATCATAGAATGGTTTGGGTTGGAAGACACCTCAAAGATCATCTAGTTCCAACTCCCCTGCCATAGCCAGAAACATCTCCCACTAGACCAGGTTGCTCAAGGCCCCATCCAACCTGGTCTTGAACATATCCCATGATGATGGAACATCCACAACTTCCCTGGACAATGTGTTCCAGTGTCTCACCACCCCCAGAATGAACAACTTCTTCCTAATTTCTAATCTAAATCTATTCTTTTTCAGTTTGAACCCATTAACCCTCATTCTGTCACCACAAGCCCTTGTAAAAAGTCCCTCACAAGTTTTCTTATGGCCCCCCTTCAGATACCAGAAGGATGCAATAAGGTGTCCACAGAGCCTTCTCTTCTCCGGGCTGAACAACCCCAGCTCTCTCAGCTTGTCATTGTAGGAGAAATATGCCAGCCCTCTGATCATCTTCATGGCCCTCCTCTGGACCCAGTTCAATAGGCCTATGTCCTTGTACGGCAGGCTCCAAAGCTGGAAGCATTACACCAGATGAGGTCTCACGACAGGGGAATACAGCAGGAACATCACCTCCCTCAACCTGCTGGTCACGCTTCTTTGGATGTGACCCAGGATACAGTTAGCTTTCTGGGCTGCACTCACACATGGATGGCTCATACTGAGCTTTTTGTCAGCCAGCACTCCCAAGTCTTTCTGCTTAGGACTACTCAATCCATACTCCACCCAACCTGTATTTGTGCTTGGGATTGCCCCAACCCAGGTCCAGGACTTTGCACTTGGCCTTGTTGAACTTTGAGGTAGGCATGGGCCCATCTCTCAAGCCTGTCAAGGTCCCTCTGGATGACATCCCTTCTCTCAATCAGGTCAATCACACCACACACCTGAGTGTCGCCCACAGACTTGCTGAGGGTGTATTCAATTCCACTGTCCATGTCACCAACAAAGATGTTAAACAGCACCAGTCCCAGTACTGATTTCTAAGGAACACCACTTATTAGTGGTCTCCACTTGAATATTGAGCCTTTGACTGCAACTCTTTGAGTGCAGCCATCCAGCCAATTCCTTATCCACCAAGCAGTCCATGTATTAAATCCATGTCTTTCCAATTTAGAGACGAAGATGTCATGCGGGACAGTATCAAAAGGTTTGTACAAGTGCAGGTTGATGACATTGGTTGCTCTTCCCTTATCCATCAACACTTTAACACCATCATAAAAGGCCACCAAATTTGTCAGTCACTATTTGGCCTTGGTGAAGCCATGTTGGTTGCCACCAATCACGTTCTCATTTTCCATGTGTCTTAGCAGAGCCTTCAGGAGGATCTGCTCCATGATCTTGCCAGGCACAGAGGTGAGACTGACTGGTCCATAGTTTCACACGTCGTCGTTTTTTTCTGTTTTTGAAAATGGAGGTTATGTTTCCCCTTTTCCAGTTAGTGGGAAGATCACCAGACTGCCATTACTTCTCAAATATTATGGTAAGCAGCTCAGGAACTTTGTCCACTGGCTCCCTCAGATGGACCTTGTCAGGTCCCATGGACTTCTGCACCTTCAGGTTCTTTAGATGGTCTCTAACCACATTTTCACTTACAGTGGGCAGTATCAGTAAGGCAATGATGGTGAGACTACAATGCTTTTAAATTTCATTGAAGAGAAACTTAAATAACATTGGTTCCCTTAAGAAGGGTTAGAGAGACTAAGTTGAGACAGCCATAAGTAAGAGGTGGAATTATTGTGATGCTTCAGTATTATTTAAATGAATAATTATCAAGAACAACTTCCCTAAAGCTTCTAGTAGGATACAGTTGAACTACTGGTGAGTGAAGTACATTAAGTTATCCAAGTTGTCTCTAAGACTGTAGAATAACCCCGAAAGATACAACACATAGGACTCTCCGGTTTTTCTTTGCATTAAACATGTCTAAATAGGGAACTTTATAACAACTCTATGACAATGGGAAAACTAAAGATGGCACACTAAGTTTTATTAGTACGTCTTCTAATAGCCCTTTTTCTATGATCTTTGGATTAGAAGATTGTTAGGTTCCTAGGCAAACTCAAACACAAAGCACTCTTCCCCTACCACCACCATAGAGGAATATAATTTTTAAACAGATATTATGTGCTAATAGATTGAAAATGGCTGCAATACACAAGAAAACCGACAAGCTGAAAATCTTTGATGGATTATTGATGACTGCAGTTAAGCACTGCTTTTTCTTAACCACTATTTGCACCATTATCAATACTGTCTTAAATCTAATCCATAGTGAAGTTACATGGTTGAAGTAACATTGATTCAAAACCCCAACATCTGCTATTGAATGCTAAACTAGAGAATATCTCAGCTTTCTTTTGCTGAACAGCAAAACCCATGCAGTCTGGACAAGCCCCAGAGGAGATGAATCCCATACCAAACTAAATAGGCAGATTCTCCATTTTAGTAGTCAATGTTCCATATGGCCACATATACTTAGAGATTTCCTTGCTTAGAAATGGCACAATCCTTTGCATGCTCATTTTATTCAAATACAAAATCCATTTTAATATGAAAGAAAAACAAAAACATCTTTTCAAGTGATACTCCTATTTAGGTACAGTATCGCAGTGTACTACATGTTTTCTGTGATTCACATACCACTGACATATGACCAATATCATTGCCTGTCACTCCAACAAAGAAACTGGACAGGCTTTTTTCTGGTTTTAAACATGAGTTTTAAAATTAATTTTATTGAATACACTTAATGGAAAAAGCCATATTCCTGACTTAAAAGCAGCTTTTTTTTCTTTAGAGTAGTTTTATATAATAATGGAAAACTTAGAGAAAACAGTCATGTCTTGAGGAGCTCTTTCATAGAATTTATGTAGGTTTTCACTAATTGACAGAATGAGGAACTGGTAATTAATTTTTTAAAGATTGAATATAGAGGGAAGAAAGCTCCATGAAATTATTTAGGACTCATCATGGTGATGTTGTAACTCTTAATTAGGAAGCAGAAATAATGTACACAATTTCAAGTGGTTGTGTAGCGGGATGAGGGTTTTTTAGCCGTTGTTTATTTCAGTATCAGGTGGCCACATTCCTGTTTTTGTTTAGAACCCTTCAAGTTTCTGCCAGTTTAAAAGGCAGGAAATATAATATAGGCTAGATCAGATAACACAGAGGAACTGCATATTCAGTGATATTCAAAGCAAATATAATGGAGCCCATGAAGGCCATGAGTGGCCATGTGTAACACAAATGGTACCACCATAGGAGCATGAAGACTGCAATTGTCTGCTTTAGAGACATATTATTTTCATTGCATAAATTTGTCTAGATTGCCATTATTCTGTTACTCTGAGTGAAAGAAAAAACAAAATTTGAACTACTGTTTAATCTTTACCTTTCTCATCTCTCAAGCTTCACAACTTTTAAGTTTTTTCCTTGCATCCAAGCTGTCAGTGACATAATTTGAGTAGCTTGAAGTGTTTGGCTACCTGGGGCCATAAACACAGCAGGTCAGCAACAGACGCTGTTGGGGGACTTTCCTCAGCTTTTGCTGGAATTAAAACGAAGCAATCAGGATGGAAGTGTCATGGGTACAGTGATAACTTATTAGTTCTAACACACATATCCCTGCAGATCACGGCGACCTCAATCTGTTTAAAAAATGGCTTCCTTGTGTTAGCCAATCTTTCTATTAAATAGGTCAGCCTTCCCTGGAGCCAAGATATGCCTCCTTCTGCATGGATTATTATAACAGCACAGGCAGTATTTTGTAGTCTGACAACCTCCAAATAAAAACCAACCCTACAAAGGCTGAGATAGTTTATTTTTCCTTAGAGCATTCAGTTGCTCTGATTAAGAACAGAGCAGAAGAGAAGTTGGATATTAAGACAGCAAAGCTGTTGTGAACCTGTGGTGTTATTTTTGGTTTAATTAACAACAGAGAAAGACATAAAAATAGAAATAAATAATACGGCACTTAAGATACATAAACAAGAACACACTATATGACCTGCCAGGAAAGATCACTGTGACTGAGAGATAAAGTCGCAAAAAAGACATCCTGCAAATTTCTAGCAAAACCAAATACACTGTTCATATCCTGCAAAGTTCCCCATCTTTCATATTTACAGAAACACCAAAATGAGTGAATGCATAAAAGAAAAAATACACATACCCACTACATTTCACATTCATCTTTTTCCTCAGAGCTTCTGAGCAGTAGAAGGAAGAAGACCTCTGTCTACTCACAGATTCCAAATTGCTAGAAACCAACACAAATAGAAGTTTTCTTCCCAGACCATTATGGGTAAAAGCTAGCAGATTTATACCACTTTACCTGAAGGTCTCAGTTCTAAGTCTGGGCATCCATTAAACAGAAATCCTAAATTTCTTCCCCAGACTTGGATCGTCTCATAAGTATACCCACACAACCTTTACTTTAGAAACTTTGTTTCCATCACAAAAAACCTCCAGTTCCTTTTTATAACCTCAATGGGGTCAACAACAGCACCTGCTTATGACTCAGTGGTAATTACCTTGCATCTGCTTGTACAGTTCAAGCACCTGAAATCAGAATAAATCAAGAGATGAGTCCTGTGTCCCTGGGCAGGATCTTCAAGTCTGCCCTGTAACAAACAGTTAATGCATATTATCAAGTTACCTATTAGATCCTAATATTTTAGGCTAGATTAGGTAAATGTCAGAATGCCATTCTTATGCTTATGAATTATTCAGCATATTTTATGGTAAAGCTATTAGTGGCACCACTCTGACCTGAAAGTAGCTTAATTTTTGAAAGACTGTAAGTGAATATACCTAAATCTGGATGAATATTTCTGTGATTTCCATAAATATCACTATTCATATTTCATTAAAATATTAAATACTACTGACAGTAGACAAGCCTGTTTTGTACGGGAGGTGCTCATAAAACTGTACATGAACTACTAAATACTCTGTTTTTTAGAACTGAATAACTAAACTCATCCAAAAAGACATGCAGAACCAGAAGCAATATCTAATCTCAACCAGATTCTAAACCTGGTCCTCTGTCTTTGCTTTTACCCTTTCAATTTTTATTAAAAAAATTATTTTTCACAGATTTTTTCTGGTTCATCATCTTTTTGTTGCTTTCTGGGAAAATATGAATATACAAATCTCCATTTTACAGACATGTTTGTCATTAAGACTGATTTTATGCAAGGCTTCAATATGTATACAGGAACCAATTGACTGCTTTCAAATACTTCACCTTTGCTAATCCCTAGCACTGTTTGTAATTGCCATGACTAATCTCAGCTAGTCAATTGGGATTATTTCTCCTTCCTAACAGAGTGAATCCTGAGCATTCTCATTGGATATTAATATTACAACATTTTTTTAGCACCATAATTAATCCAAGCTCACAAACTGAGAGAAACTCAGTTGATTGACTTTAGAAATTAAGCTTTGGGTCATATTAACAGCTGTGCTTAAAAGCACATTATTTGGGGTCGGAAGAGGGAAGGGGCAGAGAGAAAAACAACACAGAAAGAATAGCGGCTGAATTTTTTATAAGCCCATTCCACAAGACCCCAAGACAATCCAAAATAACAGAAACTAAACGCCTTTTTAATATTGAAATCTTCTGCAATAAAAAGTTCAGGTACAGAATAAAGAGAAGGGGTGGGGAAGTTTTAGGCACAGATGGGCTAAAAGTAACCTTTAGCACATAAAGAAGGCTCTTCTCCTAGCAAAAAAAGAAAAAAAAGGTAAAACCAGCCTGCAGCTCAGTAACAAACCATTTAAGAACACCAACTTTATATTACATCTGTTAGTAAAGGAAGAACAGCTAGAACATTTCCAGCCATCTGTATGTAATGGTAAAGCAAAGGGCTATAAAATGAACTGGCAGTTGTAACCTTAGCTGTTGTCAAGTATTCGCCGATAGTACACCACAAAACAAAACACTGTAGGTTTTTTGTGTTTTTAATAGACTTTCTTTTCCATTACTAGTTGCAACTAACTGACTGAAAGACTAAAACAATCTATCAGGTTAATCAACCAAATAAAGATTAATAGACTAACCTCTCCCTCTTTTTTTTTTTTGCCTTAGTCATTTCTCCTAGCATTTCAGAAATATTTACTTCTGGAATATTAAATCAATTCTGGTTATTCCTAGAGAGAAAGGAATTCTCATCCATACCATAGAACTTCCCATAATTTTTTACATCCTTGAAAAAGAAGGTAAACCAAGTAAAGTAGCAAATAAACCACTCTGCCCCTCTAAACCACTAGCAAACCTACAAAAATAATTTAAAGACACAGCTATAACAACAAAAACCATTGCAGATGCTGCATATTCATGGTCAGTTTCATTCTGTGATTCCAGAGACTACTACTACTACTGCTTCTGGAACTCTTTCTGGACCAAGAAAAGTTTTATTGCCAAACTCTCTATTTCAAGCAGAGATATGTTTTAAAAGGTCTATATTTTTTGTTAAGGATTGTTCTGAAAACTTGGTTCCAGTAATAAGTCTTTTTATGTATGTATATGAATTTCTGCAGATGTAATAAAGTTGAGAAAAAATAGTTTTACACTTAGAAAAAAACCTAAGCCATAAATGAAGGAACTTCACTAATGGAAAACAAAGAAAAATAGCTTGAAATTTTTGAAAAGAAGCCTTGAAAACTTCAATTTTGTCCAAGGTACTTGCTTTTATTTGGTCAGGAAACAAGGGGAGAGAGAAATACAGACTGACTACTATGAGTCATCTTTACTATGGTTTAGATTCTAAAGTCTATGCTATGCATGTGGCAAGCAAGGAAGAAAGGAATTTTATGAAGGTGGCAGAAAAATACAAAACAATTGTCATGGTCCGGTTTCCCACACCAATATAAAGGAAATAGATCATTCAATAAACTCAAATAGTTAAATAATTGAAAGCCACTTTGAACTTAGGAATCTCCTTCAGTTTACTGCTAATATGACACAGTTTCGTTGCTGAGGGGGAGCTGAGGGACAGCTGCATACACTACAGTAATGCCTTCATTCCTGTTTTGTTACCACGACACTTGTATTTTCAGCATAGACAATTTGTATATACACAATAATAATGGTGCCAGACTAGTGTGGATAGATTCATAGCCCATACTGAACTATACCAGGGAGAAGGACCCCTCTTGACTCACAGACTAGTAAAGCAAAGAAACAAGGATAGTGTGAGATGGAGCTGTCATCCTCAGAAAGATGTCCAGCAGAAAATGAGGGTGGTGGAAGTGAGACAAAAAATAAGGCCTGGGTGACAACCTGTCTCAATCATGCCAGATGCTAGGAAAAACAATTCTTAAAAAGAAAAACGTATTTGGAATAACCTGCAAAGTGCAAATCTCCCAAGGATTGTTCCACACCCCAGAAAAAGTTTCAGTTCTGTGTCTGTAGGTGGGAACACGAACCTAGTAATTTTTTCAATACACAGCTATGAATCTGAAAGAGGATAGAACTGACCTACCAGACCTGTTTTCTATGAGAAATGAAACAGAAAGATATTGATACCTTTCTTTAAGGAGACTGACTGATTTTACACCTGTCACATTCCAGGTTTAATATTGGTTGGCTTAGTTATTACAGTGACACTGAACAGCACTTGCTCAGAGCAGCTTTTAATATGTGGCAGGAAATGTACACAGTAAATCAAGCACTCCAGCTTGATAAAAGAGCAAAACATAGAGAACAGTTGGGCACCTATGGTCTTTTTACATAAATACACAAGAAAAATAATTTTATGAGCAAAAGATATATTTATCATTGGAACAAACCTATTCAGTATGAACTTGCCAAAAATTCTATGTTTAGGTTCAGCCTAAATGTCTGAAAAGTTCAGATGAGTTTTGGTAAACAAAGATTATTCTGCTAACTTTATTGTAGGTGGCTGACTTAGCAATGGTAACTCTATCTCTCCAAGGACACATCTCATAGTAAAATCTACTTGTCCAGAAGAGGAACCTGTTTCTGTCTCAGTTTGTACTCCACTTTTCTTACTTAACTATCTGTAACCCACACACTGCCAAACGTTAATGTGACCAGCATGATATTCTTGAGCTACTTTTCCATCAGTTTCTTATTTGTTCTGACTATAAGTATCTTCAATTCTGAAAGGACAGGAAAAGAGACCGGAAGATATCTAAGACAAGGTTTGAAAACAACCTGACAGAAGACGCTGTAAAAGGTTGAGGTATCTCCAGTTAGATAAAAAAATATTACCCATGGTAGGAACAGCAACTGCAGTCACCACCAGAAAGGTACACAGACTGTTCACCAGCAAGAATTTTAAACAAGTCTATAAATCTAGAGACTGATGAAATATTACCTGTTTTTTGAAGAAAAATGACATGCACACAAAGCATACATGCAAACATCAAAAACAACAGATGTTTTTACGTGCACTGCTTTGGGTCACTGGCCAGGTCCTTGGCTGCAGTTTTAGAAGAGGACAATAAGATCTCCTATTAGTGCTCGGCTCCTGAAGTTAGATACATAGTGGAGAGACACTGTGGTATTGTCTGAGAATGTGAGTAATGGAGATGGATGCTGCAAGGCATAGCAAATAGTCTTTTAAAACCTCTCTTTACCACCTGGAGAGTTTTGCAGAATAAAGAAACAATCCAAACTTTAGGTTGACAGTTTTCCAGTGTTACAAGCATTAGAAGGCACCTATGTTTGCCTCAGGCTTTCACAGTGTTCAGTTTTGCCTGGACCTAGCAAAATACTCCTGTGAACCGTTCCCATCAAAATATCATAGCTTTGAGTACTGAAAATTAATCTCCTGGCTAAGTACTTAACTAGGGTCAAGTTCAGTGTAACTGTGAGTATAGTAAGTCATTAAAAAACACAGAGCATGAAGAAAACCTGAATATATATGATGATATGTAGAGAGTTCAGTTTCTTGAAAATGTAAATGGTCAATGCACAGCTAAGATGATTAAAAATGGAAAAGACAGCTTGAGCATAAATACATATGGTAGGTACACAGCAGTGACTGACAATAGTGGCTCTGTTTTGCAGAACATTTAAATCAGAAAAAAAGACAAGTTAAAATATTAAAATTAGTCTTTATCAGAAAACATATCTTGAAAGTTCTGTGAGGGAATAATATCAGCTAGGGTATACTTTAAAGATTGTAATTGGACTTTATCCCAGAAAAGGATAAATAAATTGAAATATGTTTTATATCATTATGCATATTCTTTGTGATAAAAATAGCTTTATATTTCATAGCAGTTAAAAAAAATACGCAACAAGGGAATAATAATAAAGGAAAAGAAGCAACCAAAATGAGAAAGGGGGGAGATTTCTCGTATCCATCTGCAAAAGAAGTAATAAATGACTTCTGTGAATAATTTCAAAGACTTGAATAAGCCACATGCATCTCCCAGATGACTCTTGCAAAAAAAAAAAATTACCTCAAACACTTGTAGAAAGCATATAAGACTTTTTTTTTTTAATATGAAACATAAAAATGTGTGAACTACAATGTTTACTGAATACAGTTTTATCAGATAGCCCTTTAAGAGAATCCTACAATAACATAATATCAAAAGTCTACGTTCCTGAAATTTCTTCAGGAAACTGAAAATCCTCCCCAACATGTACAATCTTTCATAGAGTGTGGAACATGAAAAATTTCTTACCAAGTTTTTAAGGATTTTGAGTATACATATATATTTAGAGGTTTTATAAACATTTAGAAGTGTTTCATAAAGCGTTGGAAGTGTGTTTTATACGCACTCACGCAGACATACACTAAGCATCCTCCACATATTATTTCCATGTTGCCTCTGGTGGAGAGAAGTAAAAGCTTTTCAATTTTCCTACGTTATCAGCATAAAAAACAGTCTCCTCAAAGGCCACTGGAGCAGGATTACCATCTTCAATCTGGACTGGAAGTCATCTCTAAAACTGTTTCTGAGCCGATGATCAGTTAGAGCAGAAGGCAGGCTGCTACAAATTGTTATTAGGATGAGACCAGAGCTCATATTTAAGTATTTGAAATGTTTATTAGGCATGGAGGTTGAGTTTGGGTTTTTTTAATGAGGACCAATGAATCTGGGTCACCTGCTGGCAGGAGAGAGAAGGAAGGCGCACATGTCTATGCACCATTCACAGGGAAAGGCATGGAGAGCGGTACCAGGGAGGCTGGCAGAACTACCAGTTTTGAGTTCTGGTACATTTTGATTCCAGCACTTTTCCTCTTTGTGTTATACTGGAAGCCTACGAGACTGGCCTTTTGTCTTTGCTCATATATGGTCTTAAGAATGTAAAATCAAGTCACAAATCTGCATCACAAGTGTTTCTAAAACCACAGCTATAGCAGCATAACTCTATATTTCCAAGTGCTTTTCTTTCCTTTCCTCCCTTTTCCTTCCTTTCTTTTCCTCAAGGCATAAACACAACAGAACAAAGCCTTCATCAAAACAAAGCATTCATATAAATAGCACACACAAATGCACTTGGGTATTCATTCATTACTCACATTGCCTCCAATCTTCTCACCTCAATAGGTGATATGAAAGTTATCTGATAGCAGCCTATAATGTCTTCTCTTCCAGTCCTCCTCTGATACGTGTGCACCCATTACACACAGGAATGGTACAACTGCTGAATATTTGCTTTTCCACTGTGTATCGCTATAAATAAAATTTGTGCTAAATAGATTGCTGAGTGTTTTCCCCAGGAGGGCACATTTTTTACAGTTATCATGATCTTCAACCTTTCCATGCAAGCAATGATACTGAGATGGTGTTTCTCATGAGAAAGCCAAAACTTTTTCCTTTTGAAAATGTCCATTTTTACAGGACATACTATATGCCATTAAGATACTCAAGGGATTAATAAAGCTCAGAATCACTTGTCTTGTCTACGGTGAAGTGGCATAATGACTTTGCTGCTGAGTTTTTTTCCTGTAAAAGGGGGCATTAGAAAACACACAGGAGAGAAATGAATGCATGCCCTAAGCCCCTAACCAGCTCTTTCAATGCCTTTATAGAGTACCTGAGAGCATATTAGGCAAATAAAGAAGAATCTTCAATTTGCTGACATAAAATTATTTTCTCCCTTTACTCTATTAACTTTAAGACTGAATGTTGAGAACTTTAAATTATATTTTATGTGCAAGGCTTAAAAACTAATTTACCATATTCCTATCAGCCAACAGATAGTCTGTAGCGCAGTGGTAGATAACAGTTTCTAAGGGCAATACCTATGCCCAAAGCTTTCCAAAGGTATAGCATGGAGGATACAATAGAGACAGTGAAATACATCAAGCTAGTTGTCCTCACACCCTTTCCTTTCATCTTTGGGCTGGCTATGTATCTGATGAATCTGAAATCCTGTCATCTCCTTGAGAGTGTCATATGCACTAACGTATACGATTTGCTGCAGCCTACTTTTTGAGACAGTGTTGCAGTTATCTCAGTTCAGGGACTCTGAAAGAATCACAGATGAGACAGATAACTACATTCAAGCCTTAGGAATTGCCATCTTTGTGAGGGGGTAGCCTCACTTTTCCATCAGAGATAAAAAAGACATGGCAACCTGTTCTGAGACAAACAAAACCGCAGGGACCAGAAGGTAAAAGCTGGAATACCACAGAAAAAATCTACAGTGTTGTCTTACAAAAGCACAAAAGTATTGAGATGATAGATAAATCCCTAAAGCTGGCAACTCTGGTTCAATGGAGCCATGCCAGCTGAGCATCAGGCCTGCACTCTTTGCAAACAGAAATACCCATTTTATTAAATCAAACCTTCTCCTTGCAGTGCTGTTACATCTAAGAACCTTTCTCAGCAGACAACACTCTGCTTATGCTAAATACAGAGTTTTAGAGACACACTACTTAGGTACTTTTTGCCTGAGAAGGGAATCTTCTCTCCTTGGTCTCTTGTCACTCTCCATGTCTGCTGCCACTGCAGCAAGCACCTAACGTTTTGTACTTTTCTGCTTCCTGATGTATCATTTTTGTTACCTCCATCACTAGTGTACACCTCAACTGTCTTCACAACAGTAAATAATCAAATGGCTTGAGCTTTTTTAATAGCATAAAAATCAATGCTATTAAAATTAAACTAATTCCCTTTTCCACCATTTCAATAGCAGCATGTCAGCAAATGACTGAGTTTATGCATTTCAGCTTTCAAGGTGGCCAACCTCTTCCTGAAATTTATTTTCTAGCCCATATACACTCTGTTATACTTTGATCCTTTGCAAAAAGTATGACAGCATGATGAGGAGTCCCTCTGCATCTCAGTTGTAATTGCTTAGAATTTTGCTTCATCAGGAAATCCTCAGTACCTCTCAGGCCAAAGTCAGGGCAAGATGCTGTATGAGGTGATAACGGTCATCTGTTTCTCTCTGACTGCATGGTATTAACACAGGAGACAGTCTCATATTACTAGATGCACTGCACTGGCAGAAAGATAATAAAGCTTGCTATAGACTATGGAATTCCCGTTGGGTTTCAAGTAACAGGCTTGACAAAAGTGGTTCACCTTATTTTTAAATATTTTATAGCTGTATAAAAAGTGCCAGATGCTGTTTAGAAACTGGACTTAGAGCTAACCACTCAATCAGCAAAAAAGGAAATTGAAACAGCTTTTATTTAGTAGCTGCCGATATAAAGGAAAAACCCTAAACAAAACAACTATGCACATGATATAATATGAGTAAAGCATCACTGTTAAAATGACAGACTCAGAACATTTTCTATTCAATTTGAGATGGCAGGTATTGTATTTTACATACGACAAACTTATTTTCTAGTCAAGATGGCTTTTTCCTTGTGTCAGTGGAATAGATGTTTGACCATTTGTTTTCAAAACTAAAATGTTTCATTAATGAAACATGCTCATTATCTATCTTGCAGAAGATACATCATATTAGATGCAAACTTGGAAGGGGAAGAGAGTGTGAAAAGAGACAGTAAAATAATTAGCAACAAAGTGGAGACAGTAAACATAGTATTTCTGGATTTCTCCAAACATTTGATATGGTGCCACAAAAAAAATTATTTGAAAAATATTTTTCAAAATTAGCTCAGAAAAAAAGATTGACACATTAATGGAAATCTGGATAAATCATCCTAAAATGTGTTAGCGACAAATGACAAACTATAGACTGAGCTGCAAGGTATCACAGGCTTTGGTGGTTGCTTTCATGCATTGATAAAAATTAGATCTACTCAATAATTTAATCTTTAGTTTAGGAAGATACCACATTGCAACATCAACATTAGTAGGAAAACATGACAGAAGGGTGACTCTAAATATATGGTTGAAAGAAAGCTAAAATTCAGTTTTAAAAACATTCATGAGATGATTAAACGAACGATAATCCTAAATATAGTTTTTTAGGTGATAACATGGAGAGAATAACTTCACATAACTAGAGCTGGTGGAATAAGTATGATATACCTATAGAACAGGCATACTGGCTATTACAGGCTATACTTGTTATATTGCTCAAATGTGGCAAAGAAATGCATATGTTATTTTGACCTACATTTATTTTTAAGTACCTCGTTTCCAAACTAATAAGAAAAAAATAAATGCTGAGTCACTAATTTCTGAGCAAGTTTTATAGTACTAAAGCTCAATAATTGGGGTGGGGGGGAAAAGGGCAGGGGGAAAGAGCAAGGAAGCAGGGCAGGGGTGGAGAGTAAGTAGCCATCTGCAGAAGCTTAAGCATCATAAAGCTTAGAAAATTATTTTCATAAAGAAAATAATTGTTAAGTAGTTAGAAATTAAATCATTTGAAATGAGATGCACTCCCTTCTATAAAAAGAAGGCAATCAAAGCACAGTGAAACCACAAAAACCAGTGAAGTTATTATAGTTTTGCTGGGACTCAATCCAATAGGTAAGGAATATTGCAATATTGTTTTGGTAGCTACAGTAAAGAGAACCAGGGAGGAACTGAGAGCATTTAAGAATCCACAAAAAATATAAAGAACAAATTGCAGTAACTTATGTAGTTTTTTCAAACTCCCAAAGGGCATATAACTGTTGAATAACAATCAAAAATATTTTTACAATACTGGCTATCTGAAATAGAGAAGTCTCTTCAAAAATATCAAGGAACATCTAGATGAACAGAAATTTGTGTTGACTGAGTCATGAAATCTGGATCAAGCAGTGACCTACTCCTCCGTACATTGAAGGTAGGTTCTGGATATGTTCTTGGTTTTACTGACTGTTTTTTGGTGAGGAAAACAGCTTCTGAAATGCATATAAAAGTGCAATCATAACCTTAACTATACTTAGCTAGAGCTATCACTTTAACTGGCTGAGTGGTCCAACTTTACTGATGTCCAAACTGGTTAAATGCCATTATATACAGGACATGTACTACAAGATATCCTGTGGCAAGGCTAGAATAAAAATACTAAAAATGTGTTTAAAATATTTACAAGCCTGTATAGCTTCCTATAGCTTGTATGTATATTTTAGATTGTAATCACTGCCTAAAAGTTGATACAATTGAAGAATATATCAAAAGTGAGGTGAGATTGAGACAAAAATCAAGAGTCTATTCCTTGAATGTCCAGCTATAAAGTTGTTTGCCAGTTGGTTAATATTGAGAAAAATGGCTGGAAATTATGCCCATTTTCTAATATTTACCCTCAGCCAGAAAAGGCAGGCTTGTTTCATTTAGAGTCTATGATGATCCACCTTCCAAGAAGGATTCTTAAAGATAACATCTATCTGCAGATGAGGGATATACATGCAGCTAAAGAGCAGACTCATTCCTTAGCCTTGCAAGGTATAATTTAATGTAATGAATGGTTAATAACCTACAAAGTCAGTGCATAGATCTCTTCAAGTTCAAAAGGATAGCTGAAGACTGTATGATTATCCCCAGAAACTCTACATTCAGAATGGGCATTAGTGAGACATAAAAGCATTTAGAAGAAGTTATCTTTCAAAGAAATAATGACTTTCATGAAATGTCCATCTTTTATTGTCATTTTGGCGACTGTCTAGGAACATCAGGAGCCTAAACCTGAGCAAAGCCACTTCAGCTTCTTTGAACACCTTTTTGTACTGCCAGCCATGCCAATGTCAACACAAATGCACAGATAAAATGCAAGTTCCAAAGGATTATAAAAAATTACTATTTTTTTTAACTATTCCTTCCTTTCCTGTTTATTCCCACTTGGCAGCTGGACACATTTGTTCCCTCACATGTACACACACACCCTAGTGCCTGCAGTGGGATGTTCACATGAATATCTGAGGCCTTAATTTTGAAGAAATTTATTTCATTTTAGTAAATGCCCAAAGGAGCTCTCTGTAATCTTTCCTCTCAAGAAGGTAACCCAGTAGAGATCTAATGCCAGTATGCTAGGGCAACTTTGAAGTGATATTATTTAAGAAAAGAGATCAAAAGCTAATAACCTCTCTAGCTTGGCAAGAACTTCCAAATGATTGCTTTCTAGACAATTTATCCAGAGAACTGCTGATACATTGTCCTGGTGGAGAAGAAACCAGCAGTTGGTCTTTGCAGCAAAGAAAGCCTTTTAAGCTCCTACTAGCAATCTTATACAGAAGAAATGATTAAGAAAAAATTCCTCACAATAAACCAGATGGGATAAAATTAGAAATCTGTTTTCAAGTCTGAAAAGCTCAATGCTAATGCTGTAATTGCAGCACAGAAGACAGCTATAGAAAGAATTAACACAGGTGCTTTGAATTTAAAATGGTCAAGGACTAAACCATTTGGAATTGAAGGGTTTAAGAAAATTAATCCCTCCATAAGAGGAAACAAACTCTAACATTTCACCCAATCTAATAGCAGCTCATCTTACATATCAGCATTAAACTAATAAAATTAAGTGAGTCCAGAGAAGATTGAAACAGTGGCTCCACTGGTACTTTAACTTTTGCCTTGCAGTAGTTTCAGGACTAAAGCCTACCTTTCAAACTATATGTCTCAAAAGCAAATCTGGTACTATGAGCATGATCATTGCCAGAATTTAAAGCATTAGATAATGGATTACACACACATTGCGTAGAGTGGGATGCATTAGTCAAGTTTGCGTGTACCTCTGCAGGAAGATTGTGAATATGATGACTCCTGCATATGAGCCTCCTGCATGTGCCTGGACAGGAGTTGCACTCCAGACCTTTCTGATACACAGCCTGATGTGCTGACTTTTGAGTTTGCAATGCCCAGTGATTTCACTCTGCAGGGCTTAATGCAACCATGCTCAGGACCTAGAATTTAAATCTGCACCAAGTGAATGTACTTCACTTAAAAAGCAACTCAGCTGAAAAGAGCAGTCTCCTGTAGATGTCTCACTAAAGACAGCCATTTTCAAATATTGCAGTGTCTCACGAGCAAAGTATCTTAAATTGACCTAAAACTGTTCTGAGATCTTGTAAGCTTTAGCTAACTTTCTATGAATTTGTATCAAAGTTCAAATTGTAATGCAATCTGCAACTAAGTTAATTTCCAGATAATCACATTGCACATAAGGCTGTTTTGTCATCATTTTTTTCTGTTTTTGTTTTCAGGATGCTTTGTAGGGTTTGACAGGGGTTTTTTTTTGCTGTTTAGTTTATTCAGACTTGAAAACAGTAATTTAACAGAAAGATATTTTGGCTGACGTTATTTCAAGTTGTGCTCTGCTGTCATCAATTGAACACAACAGGGCATGGCCTGGCCCTATGGTTCTAGTCCATCAAAACAGAAATTATATATGTTATTTAAAAAGAAAAGGTCAGTTGTTTCATGGTAGATTTTGAGGTTGAGGAAAAATAATCTTGGAAAGATCAATAAACTGTGAAACATTACTATAGAGAAAGGCATTTTTTCTCTTCAACTTGATGCAAGTATAGTAATTATCCATCTATATTCCACTGAGGCTATTTATTTTTTCATGTATCTACTTTCTGAGTCACATTTTTGTTTCAATGTTAGTAGAGTAGGTAAAATGCAGTGACCTCAGAGACACTGGGCTTGGCTGTAGTTACAGATCATAAATAAAACAGACCTCAAAACTAAAATCACACACGTGCTACTTACAGGATGTAGGTGACCTGAGTCTCAGGTCTAAAGATGCTTGCTTAATGTTTTAGAACATCCCATGGAAATGGTCAATTTTCAATTCACAGAAACATTCAGTGTTGCAAATTTCCCTGCTGGGATACAAAACTGTGGTCATTTATTGAAAGGAATGGCAAGGCTGTTCCCTTTAGTTTTATAGCTACATATAAAAAAAAAAAAATCTATCTAACCAAAGACTGCCAATTGTTAAAATGTTAAAACAGGTTGGTTTTGTGTCTGTGGCTACTGACAAGTCACCAGATGCTGAAGATCAATAGATGTTTTGCATATTTTAATTATTCTTCTGGGCTCAGAACTTAATTACTCTTACAAACTTCAGGTAGTTTTGGCAGATATAGTTAGCCTTGAAGCTGTAAGTTTTACTGTTGTTTCATCAACTAAAATAAGGTGCTAACATGCTAATGTAGAGTCATTCTTTTATTTCCAGTGGTTCATCTGAGTGCTGGAAGCTGATACCACAGAGATTCCAGTGTGTCTCCCACAACACAAAGTTATGTTTAATTTGCAAGCAAATAGAGGAAATCTGTTAAAAGAGAACATTATTTTATAATCCTACATTCATTTTCAGCAACAATACTCCTAGTCATGTGAACACTGGCAAGGCCTGTAAAGAAAGGCTAGAGAAAACATTAAGTGTCAGATTAAAAAAGGAGGATGGCAGGGTTTGGGGGAGTGGTGACAATGACACACCAAATTGCATCAACTGTACTTGATTTCAGGGAAAGATTTTGTTGTATGGATGACAATAGAAAGAAAGGCATCTGTTTTCCAGTTACAGAAAGTGTTTAATTAATGGTTGCCATATCAGTCTGTCACATTACAGGCCTCTCCTGGTAAACCACTCCCTGAATGTGAATCATTCCTCAGTCTGCTACTGGGGAATTTGTCCTCCCAGGCAACCCCTCCTGGCTGCTGAAGCTGCCTGCTCCCTTTGCTTCTAAATGAAGCCAGCAAATAACAAGCACAATTCTGTGCAAAGCTTTAGCATGAGGTAAAGGACCAACAGCCTTGCTGTAACTTTGCTCTGCTCTATCTTCCTTGGCCCTGGCTTCACTGTATTGCTTAAGAAATCCTGGTTCTGCCATTTTCTACTCTGGTACAAAAAACACTAGTTTCACCTTGCTCCAATTCTGCCTCCTCTAAATATTATGTTGTCAGAGGAGTTTAATATTAATTACCTCAGTAATGAGTTAACAAAAACTCATTTTGTTCTTTTAACGTCTGATGCTGTGCTAAGTCATATGGGAGCATACATGAAATACAGGTTACTAGCAGTTAACAAGACACAGAAAATTCACTCCTTGGAAAACTGTGTACACAACAGTAAATCCAAGGAGAACAGGCTGATTTGTTAAGCAGCCACAAGCACTAATACACAACGTCAATCTTAAAAATTCATTTCATAATAGTATTACACTATAAAGTACTGGAAATAAGGACTTAGATTTGGGAGAAAAGATGCTAGAGGAAATAAATCAGATCAAAGATGGTAAGAAAGCAAAGCATACATAAAAGTCATAGTAACTCAGGGTTAAAGTACATGTCTATGTATCTGTGCACTTCCCAATTCCCTTAAAATGATTGATGAGGGCTGACATTCTATCAGCACCTAAAATACTTAAAACGATACAGAATGTGAGCTGGACTCATGTGACATCTCCATATCTGTGTTTTTTCTATTCTCCTTAATTTCTATAGAAATTTAGCTTAAGTTCTATTTATGCATTTTTGCATACTATGAACATTCATTTTACATTCCATATCATTAGTTGTTCCTAATACCTGTTATGACCAGCAGTTTCCTTCAGGTGAAACATGACATTAGGTTTTGTCTGGGTGGATTTGTACTTCAGAGCAATTTTTGTCAGGAATTTTTGCTGTAAATTGAATAAGTATTTGTATGCCCAAATTTTTCTAGATAATTTTTTTAAGGCTTCTCTTCAGGATTTGCTGTTGTCATCATGCTGACAATGAACTAAAAATCAGTTGCAAGCTTTCTTTGTTGTTTGTTTGTTTTGTTTTTTTAATTGCCAATGCTAAAGAATCCAAATAGTTAAACAAAAAAAAATTATGCCTCTATCCTGGCACCAGCCCGAGTGTGCTGAAATGACATGGGAACAGCAAAATGCAGGACAGGAGGCAGGATATGATGCTTCACATGCAAAGCTGACTCAGCTCTCAAGTACATCTTCAGCCACAGCTTTTCCTGCCCATCATGTATGGTGCACAGAGCCATGTGTGCACTGCCAGGGCTTGTGTGCTGCAGTCCACAGTACAGCCAGCCACTCACAGCTATGGATCCATGTCAGGAGCTGTATCCAGAGCACTCAGAGCAACCCAGATTGTGGTTACACGTTACTGAAGCCTCCAGCTGTTCTGCTCCACAACTTTGCCTGAATGAGGAAAACTTTAGGAACCCTTATTTAAGAAGCAGGACTATTCAGGTTGCTATTGTGAAGAGGGGATGTCAACAGTCTAGCTGAATAGGACACAGAAAACTCTTCTTCTTCTTCCCTCTCAGCTTCCCTCCTCACTTCTATAATCATTTTCCTTCTTGTTAAAACAGAGATTAATTTCAAGTTCAAAGTCCATTTCAAAGGTCTCTTCACCACCATCACCTGTTCAGAGGCCTTGCAAAAATGAACCCAGTGGGGCCAGGGGTAGAGTTAGATGAGCTCCCAAACAGCTGTGGAGAACATGCTAATAGCCTTCTGGTGGCTCAGAATGTGTGGGTCAGAATTGCAAATGCACTGAGAAATCTAAGATGCAGCTAAGCATGCCATGGGATTTAGGCAAATGCCTAACCCGCCACTGGCTAGCTGCCACTGTCTTTAAAAATTAGTAAAATATCTTGCCTGCTCATGCCCTTTTAAAAATCCTGCTATGTGCTTTTCTGCCTTTTTGGGTAGTTAAATCTTTTTTTGTATTCTAGTTCCAGGTTATTATGCTACAAAACTGTACTTTGATATATATCACAAACTACATTAAGTATATAGAGCTTTAGAGAGCAAGGCCTTTTCTATGTTTCTTGTTTTTAGTGGTGATTGCTAACTAATAACTTTAGCATTCCTATAGCTCTGCCATCTGATGACTGCAAAAACGCCACAAAATATTAATTAACTGAGCCACACAATGCACCTGTGAACTAGATTTTTATCATTCATTGGCAGATGGGGAAACAAAGAGACAGAAAGGTTGAATGCCTTATCAAAGACCCCAGAGGAGGCCTGTTGCAGAGCTGGAAACCAAACAATTAGAATCGAGACACACCAACATTTGGTGTTGCGCGTTATTACTCTGCATTACATTTCAGGTCTTCCTTTCAAGTCTCAGACTACAATCCCTCAGTATTTCGAAACTCTTCTACTGTTACTCCTCTTCTTGCTCAAAGCCCTTCCATTATCTTCTTTGTGGACAACATTCTGCCTGTCACTCAGGCATGGGTGATATTTTTGAATCTAGATTCTCATGTTCTGTTGCACATGAGATAGTTCTGAACTTGCAGATAGTTTTACTGGGTGTTTAAAACACACTTTTCCTATCTTGTGTTCGCACATGAAGTGATTGTCTAAAGTTTCATCATATATCAATACCTGTAACCCTTTCTTTTGGCCTTGACAAATGCAATCTCACAGAATCAATACTCCTCCAGAAAACATTGCTCAAGAGATTATTTCCGTAAGCCCTTTGCTTTGTATTTGTCATCTCTTCACTTGTTCCCCTTTATTTTATTTTACAAACACAAGCTCTTGTCTCCCATAGTTTGTTCCTGCACTATCTGTATTGGCCATTCAGTATAAAAAGGTTAAGCCCTGCCACTGATCAGCCCCTATAAAGCTGGCAGGACAGAAAAAAGACTGAGAGAGAAAAGATCAGGCCATTCTATAAACAGAAGACTCTTTCACTCTGGCATTAGAAAAGTAAAGTGTTAACAAATAACTGGCAGGACAATCAATATCAGCAAGAAATAAAGGAATAGAAACAAAGATTTCTGACCAATATCTAACAAGCTGTTAGCTAGTAATATTGTCCTCCAAATATAGATGATAGTTGATTTTAAAGCTCCTATAGGTGAAGTAGATTTCAAGGCCACAAAACCCTCTTGCTTGCATGCTTGCTCTCTGTCTTTGTAGCTATCTAATCCAAAGGAAAAGTAACAATTTATCATTGAGGAAAGGGAGAATAGGAAGAAAGAACTTCTCTGCAGCTTTATGAGAAATCATGCATGGATTTAGGGAGAAAAATTTCTGCTGAAAAGAAAAGCTGCTCTACTGAATCCAAGAGAATTATGATACCTAACCTGACTTGACACTCCAGACATTCAAATCACAGACATCTATAAATTTTTTAAAAAAACAAACGTTATTTTGCAAGGCCAGTAAGACCCTACGAAAAATGATCGTCAAAAATAAGCCAAGAATTTGCCTTTGTATTTTACTGTGATATGACTGAGGCAAACTAGTCAAGAAAAATGAATTAAACAGTTCCTTAAAAATAACACTAAAATACAAATGTTTAGATGACTGTCATAGTGTCTTCCAGGGATATTTGGTAGTATGTATCTACATCAAAATAGCAGAGAAAGGAAAACTGACTATGACACACATGACTATAGCTGGAAGTTTTATTTTATGAAACAAATTTCAAGCTATGAAATAATTCTATTAAACAGTAATTTCATAAAGAAATACTGTTAGAATAACTTAAAGTTTTTAGAAATGCCTTTTATGCAAACACTAAATAAAAAGTACTTAGATTGCAAACTGTTCTACTGCTTGAAAAAGGGAAAAATGCTTTGGGTTGGCACTATTCAGCTCAACATAGATAATCTAATGAAATTTGAAATGCTGTCCCAGAGAGCAGTTACAAAAGACTACACAGAAAGGTCTTTCCAAAGTTGGATATTCACCATGCAAGCAAATAAGAAATAGGATACCCAAGATAACATTCTACCTTTCCTTCTTCAGGCTAGTGAGATTCACCAACTTCAATATACTTGTCAATTTAGGATGCTGTGAACCTGGTAGTGGTGTAACAAAACCAGACATTTTAGATGAGTTAAGAATGGAGACTGGGTACAGCAATGAAAGAGCATCCACACCAAAAATGACAACCAGCAATAGAGACAATTTGACATCTTTATCCTAGGTTCTAGTAAAGAAAAAAAAGAAAAACTACAAACCACAAAATGGCAGAAGGATTTAGCTGGCAAACAAATGCGTTAATGAGCTACCACTTCACACGAGGTGAGAAGGAATGTTGAACCAAACAATATATTTTGTGAAGTACAACTTGGGTAAAAATTTTTTTTAAAGCTGCATTCAGTCAACAGTTTTCTACAGATGACAATATACAGGCAAGATGCTTCTTCTCATAGGTAACGGGAAAGGTGTGAAAAATATACAACCTCCCAGCATGATCAATGTAATTTTGAACGATGATTTGCAACCAAGTATTAGTTGCACAATATCTACAACAACTATCAGCTTGCTCTGGTAGTACCTCTAGTAGGCAGCAGTCTTAAAATGTAACTTTAGCAACTCTTAAAATGTAGTTTAGATCAGGGAGAAGATAGTGAAGTAGCACTGTTGAAGGTATGTGCAGCAGGTTTCTCCTATAGTATAACTTTTACAGGTTGTTATTCTAACATCCTTACTTCCCCCCCCACCCCTCCCTGTATTCTGAAAGTGGTATTTATAATAGGAACTCTGACCGGATTCATTAAGTATTCCTGTCAGACTTACAATGCTAGAATAACGTACTGTATATAAGGCAGAGCTCTTGGTTATTTTTTTATCCTGTCCTTCTTCTCCATTATTTTTTCTTTTAAGGTATAGTAACTCAATATCTGTGTTTACATTATCTGCAATTTAAATGTAATTTAAGCAGTCATTATAATGGCAGTGAATCTCTCTTCTTTCTTTGCCTCCCACTTTCCCTATGAAGGGCCAAAATAAAATAGGGATGATAATGTGTAATCCACTCAGGAAATATGTCCTACTCATGTGGGAAGATTTGGGCAGTGGACTGAGTCTTTTCATTTTTAATCCTTTCTTAGAACAGAAGTCTTTTTTAGAACAGAAGCCTTGTAAGTGTGGAAGTGGTTGTGGCCAGCAAAGGAAGCAAGCTATTAGTACTGGAGTACATGTGACAGCAGTGGCATCTGTGAGGAGCAGACGTAACAGAGGGAGAAATCAGACACAAGCAGGAAAAAGGGCCTAAGAGGTTTACAGACCAGAGAAGCTTTGGTTTGGAGGGTAGGGTCCAAGGTGCATGACGTGATTAGGCTGGAAGAAGCTAAGGGTGGAACATGGAAGAAAGTGTAGATTGTTGAGTAAGGATATTCAAGTCGATGGGATGGTAGTGACAGCAGAGTGAATGAGAGGGGTTTGAACAGGCTAGAAAAAAGTAGTAAATGAGTGGTCATCTCCGGGCAGAAGGAGAAAGTAACCATAAAGTTTGGAGATCAGAGACTATGGAGTAGATTCAGAAGAGCTAAGAGGCCTTGGATATTAGGAGCTGGTATAAAGGAGATGTAGGGTCATTCAAAAGCTGGGAGAACCGGAGCATTGGATTCAGATATCGCTGAGGCACTTCAAACTAGTGTGGTTACAGGAACACAAAAAGATGAACAAAATTATTTCAGAAATAGAGATGATATAGGGAGTCTCAGTATAAAAAGGTAAATACAAATGCCAGTAAACACTTGGTAATAGGGACAATGCTTAACTGAAGGTAATATAATAAAAGGGAAGAGTGATGGACAGAGATAATCCATGGAACAATACCTTAATACTGGCGCTTTACCGTCTTCTGAGACAACAGAATCTAACTGAAGAAGTTAAATAAGAGTGAGTTGCAATAACCAGAGTCCTAAAGGTATGTGACATCAACAGTGTTAAAAATTTTAGTATCCTAGTAGTATTTCTTATTTGGCAATTTAAAGGGTGAACACTGTTATTAACAGAGGCTTTTTATCATAAAACTAGGTCTATTAAGCCCCTCAACATCCTTGGTCATATTGGATCAGATTGCTGCCAAAAAGATAGCTCTAACTTTTAGGCAGATTTTAATAAATTCAAGCCAATTTTTAACATTTTTGTATTAAAATACATTAATTATAAACAACTTCTGTTACATCCACATCTGCACTTTTGCTGAACCATTGAGCTAAATGTTATTAATGTTTAATGACAATAATTCACATTTTTAAAGCCTTAGCATTTGATGCCAAAAAAAATGTGACACTATCAGAGATAACAGCTCTTGAACCAAGTATGTTTTGCAGCCTAATACTTATTTTTAGCAGGAACAAATGATTTTGTTTCTAAAGACCCTGCCATTAGTAAAGCAAACAAGATCTAAAGTAAAAAAAAATTGCAGAACAGTTATCTGAGATGTGTTGAAAAGACCTTGTGATCTGAAATCTTGTAAGCTAATGACAGGTACAATAGAAAACAATGCTAAAAGCAATCTATTACAGACCCTTTGGTGGACCTCCCTCATGTGGAAGGTTACTAACGTGATTGAAGTCAAAGAGACATTTCCTGCCCTGCTGTGCTCATTTTAAGATGACAGCTACAGACTTACCACTGGAGCTATTCCAGCTTGACCCTTATGTAAAAATAGAGTATTTTAATAACGTCCAGCAAGCTTTCCAGATCCTATTAAGAACAGTATCTCTCTTTTCATGAGGTGACTCTGAAGAACATCAAGCAGGCTCAGATGTGAGACATTGCATTCGTTAACAGGTTCCACCTTGAGTTCTGTAGAATATGAATCACTAACCTGTTCACAAGCAGGGAATTTTCTTTATGTCAGATGGACAATTATATTTTGCTTCATCAAATAAAAATGCTCTACCTTAAACTGAAGAAACCAGAATAATGAAACATCTCTTCCCAGTAGTTTGTAAGGAGATCTTGCACTGTTAAAATTAAATGCATGGAGACAAAGCTGTATAATTTGTAGGCAAAAGCCAAAGAAAACTGAAGTATAATTTATGATACTCCAGATTTGAAAGTGGAAAGAGTTTTTTTGGGTAAACTACACTGAGTCAGAGTTCCTCCTTACAGAAGCTGAAGAAAGTAAGTTCCTCCCTGAGGAATAACAAAATATATTGAAGAATGTGTTTAAGTATAAACCATTAAACATCATCATTTGGCCTCAGAAATATCTAAAAAAGTCTTCATTAAAAAGAATCCAGGAAAAATATTGTCATTATTACACCACATGGGATGTATATTGGAAAACAGGGTAAGTCTCAAATTTCCCTAGCAGCATTATCTTTGGAGAATAGCATGGGTAAAAAGTGAAGGGAAAGCCTGACAGCATGGAAATGACTGTTACACATTTTGAATGTTCTGATTAGAGTTGATCAAAAGACAAAAATCCTTTTAAGACTTTAAAATCTATTTTAAATTCATATGGAACAAATATATATTAAACATAATGGGGACAAATTTCTAATTTTAGACATAGAGTGATAAAGAGAGGTTTCTTACTTCCTTGGTAGCCAGGTGATTACCCGATATGTAAGAAATCAGTCACAAGCCCTGTCGCGGTCTGGGTGCAAACATCCGTGCCGCCTCCCAAAAGGCAAGAGGATCAAGGGCAAAGCAAGATACTACCCCAACAAGCTTGTAGGCAACCATGGAGATCGATGAGTATTTAACAAGTTTATTACCAGATATATTCACATAAACCTTATTTACTCTATGGA
>JAVSBS010015391.1:7782-22392 GCA_033124195.1 Coracias cyanogaster | reverse complement strand
CCGCCACCCCCCCGCCGCCACCGCCGCCCCCCGCCGCCAGCGGGGCCGCCATGGCTCCCTGCGCCGCCCGGCCGCCGGTGAAACGTCACCGCCGCCAACGCGTCGCTTCCTGGGGCGGGGACCCGCCGCCGCCTCAGCGGCTACGGGTGCCGGCAGGAGCCGCCGCGCCGCTTCCTGCGCGTCACTTCCGGCGCGGCCCGGCCCCTTCCCTCGGCGCACACTCACCGTTCCGCCCGGCCCCGCGCCCCGCGCCGGGCTCCCCCCGCGCTCCGCCGAGCCCCGGGCGTGGGTCAGTGTCCCCCGGACGGGTGGAGGCCCGGAGCCGCGCTCCCCTCGGTTCCGGCTGCGCTAGGCAGGAGCCTTCCCCAGAGCACGGCTCGCTTGGGAGGGAGGGGGCAGGTAGGCCCAGAGGGAGCCAAAGTAACCCAGGAGAGAGCGCAGCGGGGAAGAAAAGCACCAAAAAAATCCCTTTCTGAGCTGGTTTTATAGCTCTAGAGGGCTCCTCAGCGGAGGGCAGCCCATAATAGCGGCGCAGCCACTGAAGACTGCCTCAGGAAAGCGAAAGCGCAGTCGAGCAGTGAGCGAGCAAAGGCCACGGCCTCACAAGCAAAGAGACAAGCGCTCCCGCCCTTTAAAACTAACCCAAGGAGTAGGTGATGCGGCTGTATTAAAAGATGGGTGAGTAGCTGTCAAGGAGGAAGGTTCTAGAGCCGCCTCCCGTCCCTGCGCTCTGTCAAAAGACATCTCTACGTCATTAATGTACCTGTAAAATCATGCATTTAGGCAATGGCGAGTCCCAAAAGATTTTCAGATGAGCCATTTCATGTCATCAATTGACAGGAAAGATGGCAGTGAATTAACGCAAGATTTTAAGATGAGAATAAATTTTTTAAGGCAGGCAGGAGAAACGAGTAAGCAGAGAAACGAAGTTCATGCAAAAATGAGAGTACACAGGAGATACGCACATGGTAAACTTCATTTGAACTTGTTTACAAAATTGACAAAAAAATATCACCTTGTAAACTTATTCACATTTGTTGGAGCTCACAGAACTGGTTATACTGGCATGCTGAAATAAAGATTGTCAAGCCTCGTCTCACCCTGGCTGACACCCAGGTGAGTTGACCCTTACAGCAGAAACAAACTCAGTATGGAACAAGATTTAAAGCTTAACATTGAGTGAATTTCTCAGGATTTTGTCCCGCCAGGGACCGGGCTGGCTCCAGCTCCCGACGCTCCCTCCAGCCCCGCGAGCGTCAGCACAGTGGATGGCATTTGAAAGCAGTGATGAACTTCGGGCATCACCCCACCGAGTGTGTCCGCAAGGGCCATCGATTGCATCAGAAATGTAAGCAGTGGAGAAAAAGATGGGCTTTGGAAGGTGTCATGTAATACTTTGTCATTTCCTGAAATTTGTCCTATATTCAAAGGCCTCAAAAGAGCCCAGACCCTGTTCCTAAATAAGACCATTCAGGGAAAGAGGGAGAAGGGGCGGGGGGAGATCAGACGCACACTATTTTTTACAGAAACAAAACCCAAGCGTTTTCCAGAATGACCAGCTTTTTAGCCCTCTACCATCAAATCCACCTGTCTGCACAGAGAGACTGGAGCTTTCCCCAACTCCAAACCACGCTGCTCAAACCTGAGCAACTGCAGGAGGACAAAATGGAAGTAAACTGAAAATATACTTGGAAACGTTTTTTTTTTTTTTTTGGTAACCCCTTTCTAGTTTAACTCTCAGACGTCAGGTTTCAGAAGTGGAAGCGAACAGACATCAGTTACGATTTCTGAGACACCTGCACATTTCCACAGCGGTCAGATCAAAAAAAAAAAAAAAGCAGAAGGTTTGAACAAGAATGACTTAAAAATTAACCAGATCTCATCAGTTGTATTCCAGGGAATGAACCAGCTTAATGCAGACATGGCCGGGATCACCCTTCTAAAAATCACACACGAGCTCGACTCTGCTCTCGAAGGCAGGAGAGCTCTTGCCACGGCTCTTCTCCAGAGAAGTGAGATCCAGCACAAACGAGTTAACAGAGTTTTAACATTGCGAAACTTAGAATAATTTTTGGTCTCGTGTCCCCTCCCCTTTTCCCCTGGGCAGGAGCCCAGCACTGGGCGCTGCAGAAAACAACTAGTCCCAAATGTTAAAACAATTCCAGTTCAGAGCATTTCTTTGCTTTCTCCACTCAACCGGGCTGCTTTGGAAAGCATTTTAACAATCAGGAATAATATATTACAAAGTTACTGAGAAAAAGAAGGTGAACTATGATCTTTTTAGACATTGAGGTACATGAACAGCAATCGGGTTATCAGTCTCCAGCCCCTGGATGCAACCAGAGTTAAAAACCAAAAACAAAACAAAAAACAAATCCAACCTGTGCGACTGAATCTCACCAACGCACTTGGAAGACATCTTGAACATCCCTACGAGCCAGCTGCTTTCGACAGCGTCGGGTGGGATCCGGCTTCCCCCACATCGCTCCGACGGATTCTCAGTGTCGACGATCGCTTCAGCTGGTCTGAACTGAGCAAACTTCTTTAAAAAAAAAAACAACCAGGGAAGTAGAAAGAATTCACAAACCGGTTTGTGCAAATTTTTTTTTTTTTTTATTTCCACATTTATATCACAATGTGTCCACTTAAAGGACCAAAATAGCAAAGTTGCTCCCTTCTGCATCCCGAGAACACAGAAGTCTAGTTACTGTACATTCACTAAGGCTCTTTGTTTTTGCAAATTGCGTTTATGATGGATATCCATAAGGCAAACAATATCTAAAGGAATGGTAACAAGTATATTTCCAGCATACAAACAGGCTTCCTTTTTCCCTCTCACAGTACAGTTACAAACTTGTAGCACCCTCATTACATTTAGATTCTAGAAAACATGATTTTTTTTCTTGGTTTTTTCTTTTTGTGGGGTTTTTTTTTTTTTTTTTCCTAGAAGTTTGCAGGAAGGGAAAAGGAGGAAAAAAATATTTGGCTGGTGGTGGTGGCGGCGGGATCAAAAATATCATTAGACATCTAGTTTTTGCAGCATTTCTCAGAGACTGGATTTAAACTGAAACCAGACTAAAATATGTGGATGCCTATGGAATGTTGAGCTGAAGCTGGTCTCCCAGCCTGCAGTGCAACACCTGCCGTGTCAAACCCAATCTCCGTACCACGTGACTTGAAAGAAAGAAAGAACAAAAACCAACGCAATCATGTTCAGAGATGTGATACAAATAAAACTACAGTTTTTGCACATCGTCTCTCGAATATCTCACTGCCAAATAAAAACCCAAATCAAGTCAAATAAATAGATGCATATTTTGTTAAGGTAACTTCCACAATTTTCTCTGTACCTGCCTGTAATAAGATTCCGGCATTCAGAAAGTGCTGGAAATCCTCTTCACTTCTTGGGGACTAACACTTTTTTTATAGCTGGCTCGCTATAGAGTTTTGAACTCAATTTTAATCAACCTTCTTATGCCTTCCTTTGCAATTGTTAGTAAACTGGTAGCAGCATTTCACAAAAGGAGAATTTAAAGGACAGAGCTGGAGAGACCCAGCTCCCTCCCACCCTCTGCTCGTGGGGCCTGTTTGTCCAGGACAGGAGGCTCTTTTTCTCCATCGTTAAGTGGCATCGCGTCTGCCGTTTTTGCTAACTGCGGATGTGAGAGCATGTTTAGCAAACCTGTACTCAGTCTAGGCAGACGTAAGGCAGGATGTTCAATCTACCGTCATCCCCGTGTGGATCTAAAGATATGCACTGTGTCCAATCATACCAGTTACCCTGTGTGTCATAACAACCGTTCACGCCTGGCCAGTTATGTTCACTTATTCTGTCGAGGTCATCGCTTGTGACCTCTCTTGTGACCCCAGGCAAGTCTGTAGGTTTGCTGTTAGGAGCTAGAACGTGAGTCTTTCTAGCCTCTTTTCTAGTGCTTTCCTCCTGCTTTAAATATTCAGACATGAAGTAGTGAGCTCCCGGAGTCTGTACTCCTGAAGACGACAGCAAGCTACTCTGTCTGTTTAAATAGGACTGAATGATTTCGTTTCTGGATAATTCTTTCCAGTTCGTTTGTTCAAAGGGGCTTTGCAGGTTGGGTTTTTGCTCCTGCTTTTCCGTTTCTGTCCTGTGCTGTTCAGTAAGTGCAGGGATTTCTACCTGCAAAGGATCTTTCTGTGTTAAAGGTTTTATCTGTCCTGTCATGTGATCAAAAGTGAGTTTTCTCTCTTTTAACCTCACAGGTTTCACACCCCCTTCTGTCACGTGCCCATCCAAGTTGACTGTATAGTCTCTGGGTCGGTACCTTTTCTTCTTTTTACTATCGGAACCTGAAGCAGCATCATCACTGTCCATTTTTGAAGCGTCCTGGGAAAAGCCCGTGTGTGGCGGGAGAGATTCCCCAGGGTGGGAGCTGGTTTTGCAGCTGGGAGTCGTGTGCTGTTGAAGTGTCCCTGCTGTGTGCCTGTGCTGGCTGTCGGGAGGTACCTGCTGCTCCTGCCAGTGCTGAGACACCTCAGTTACTGATTGCTGCGAGAACTCCAGTCTTTTCGCTGGCATCGGAGGTGTTGATGGTTGCATCAAGGATGGTGGCGGTGATGGCACCTGTGCAGTATCTAAGAACTGAGACCTTTGAGACGGACTAGGCATCGAATCCTTTGGTGAGTACGTAGTATGCTGCCGAGGAAAAGTATCAAGCCTAACGTTCCTGGGGCTAAACGTGGCGCAGCGAGGACTCTTAGGTTGGTGCGGTCCTGGGGTTTCTTCCGATTTATCATGCTGCTGAAGCACCGCAGTCTTTAGTAACGAGGAAGTGCTTGAAGGTTTTACAAGTCCTGGAGAACTGGTGTGAGGTTTTACAGCGTTTACTGGGATCTTATTGTGTTTATCATTTTCACTGAGTTCTGTCCTGCTGCTTTCAGGTCCCGCGTGTAGATTCACGTCTACAGGACTAGGAAAATTCTCAGGACTACCTCCAATTCCGTTTGTTGGAGGGGGAGAAGAGTTTTGTAATACTTCATGACTAGCTTTGGAGACTTTTTGGGGAACAGGGCCCTGATGCCCGTCCCTGTGTTCACCTTTCTTTTTCCGATTTCCCAATTTCTCGGTTTTTGGAGAATTTAGTTTCTGTATATCGTTCCTGCTTTTCAACTCGCTGATGGGCTTTGATCCAGCCACAGCAGGAAGTTGCGCTTCTGGTTTGCAGTTGTGAGCACCACCATTTGCTGATCCCGGTGGATTCGGCAACCCTCTTGGCACTGGCTCATTCTGGGTCACGGGTTCTATCAACTTTTGCCAATTCCGCAACAATTTCTTGGCACGTTTGGCAAGTTCCTCGTTGGATGTCTTCTTCCTCACCTCATTGATCAGCCTCCCCAGTCTCGTTTCCTATAAGGAAAGAAAAGTTGGTTTACGAACAGGTATTACTCTAAACAAAATCCTCAAGGTGCATTCCTGCTTTGTAATGCTCTACCCTGAGAAATACCTCGTTAAAAACCACTAAAGGTTTATAAACCACTAGAGGTTGAAACGCCAAGTTAATCTTTTTGGAAAGGATTGGTCCAGCGCTCTGCCACGCAACCTGAAACCTGCTGCGGGTTTCAAGTCACCCTGTCTCTGGTCCCTGCCTAAAGCCCTGGAGCCATGACCTGTTTGGAAAACACCAGAAAGGAATTCTTTAATAAGCAAGAAATCTTGAGAAGAGAGGCTGCAAGCTCAGGTTCAAGGGGAAACGCAGCACCCAAGACAGAAAAGGTGTGTGTTTATCGCAGCGAAAGCATAAGATCTGCAGAAAGAGGCAAGAAAAAATTTCCAGGATCTGCTCCTGTTGCAATAACACGTTGACTTTAGAAAAAAAATCTCCATTTCGCAAATCTGACTAGCCAGGGTGCGACTACGTCCTACCTTCTTCCTCCATTCTCCTCTCCCTTCACTCCCCAGTATCTTGAAAGCATATGAAAGACCGATTTACACAAGCATTCCTAGGGTGTCCCAAAGTGGTTTCATAAGCGGAAGGAAGTGAAGTGTTTGATTGTTCCCAAAGCACATTGGAAAACAAAGAATTGTTCCACAAGTCAGATTACTCAAGAAAAGCACTTCAGAGGAAAACACAGACCAGGCTATGAGAGAAAAATGCAACATATGTTGAAATACAGCTGGAGTTATAACGAAGCAATAGTTAGAAGCTAGTAACACCAACAATTTCAATATAAAGGAAAAAAAAAAATCCTAATTTAGCCATAAAAAAACCACTTTTGGGGCTGTGTTTCTAAGCAGCCAGCGAGACTGCAGCTCTCCCACCTTCAGCTTTTCACACACCTCATCTCACCAGCTAGATAAGCCGTGGGAACCTGCTTAACCGAATTTAAGATTAATTTTATAGGCACACTATAACTATATTCCTTTTCCAGATTATTTGGTGCTTGGTCAAACATCTAAAGAGGTGGCCAGGACTTCAGCCAGCAGAGTGACGTTGATGAACGCAACGGAATTAATCAGTAGCAAGCAACGATGAATTGAGTGCCGCACACAAACGGGAACTGTGCCGCCCAGGATCCCGCTCTGAATCCAGACAGAATCACTGTGTACGCACCGAGATGGCAGCAGCAGCACCAGAGGGACAAAAGAATCTCTTAATTGTGAATCCTTTGCAAGCAATCTATTGTTTCAAGACAAGCTCTTATGGAAATGAGACAGGCAGAGAAAGTCCTTTCACACGCACGAAAATGAAGCGATGTTCAGAGGGTGACGTACCTCAAGTGCCTCTTTGGTAATGGGGTATTTCTCCAGGCTGGAGATCACTTCCAGCACTGCCACCATGTTATGGATCTGCAACGAGGAAGACAAAGTCACTTTATGTTTCACGTACAGGTCTTAGTTCTCAAATGTAATTTAAGACCTTCCACTTTCTAATTGCTGGAAGCATGAATCCCAGCACCGCTACCAGAGCGCCTGGCTTTAGGGAGCTGAGAGCGCAAGGAACCGGGACAAGGACACTTTACTGACCTACTTGGAAACTGCAGGAGCTGTAACAAACACACTCTCATGTAAAACCCAGGGAAACACCAGCAATAAAACCAGCGCGACTCACTGGCAACATTCGCAGACCCCCAGTCAAGGTACCAGTGAATCGTCCTGCAGCCAAACTGGAACCCTAAGTGCCACCCGGACCGAGAGCAGCGAGTCCAACCCAGAATCTTGCATTTCTTGCTTTCGGCGCCGCTTCAGATTGATACAAATCCCTGTTCTACGGTTTCGTTCCAGCTATCGATGCTTCCCGAAGCTACACGCCGAGAGTCAAACCACGCAGGCATAAACTCCTCCAAGTTCAAGAGCAGAGGAAGCAAGCGCTGTGCCCAGTAGGTGTCCTCAGCCCATCGCCCGGCGCCGGCCCAGGCGCGGGATCGGCCGCGGCTCCGCATCGCTCCAGACCTGGATTTCCTCACACGGAAGATGGTGAGGAGCAAAGGCAGAAATGCACCTTACGTGAAAGCGTGTATCGGATTTTCTGTTGGGCTTCGCCGCGATATTTCTGGGCACGTGAGTAAGCGCCACGCAAAGGCAGTTGCCACAATCGGGAGATGTTAAGCACAAGTGTGATTTTTTTTTTTTTTAAATAATTTCTATGAGAAACCTCTGCCTACGCAGAGATCCGTATTTCCACTGCCTGATGTTAAAAGCATTAAACCCAGGAATTTAAATTCACCTTTGTAGACGGATTTAAAAGATAAGCAGAAGAAAACTGGAATCACAGTCTCATTTATTGCTTAATTGCATTTGTGACTCAACTGGACGTGAACTGCATCTGGGAAGAATCTCGCAGCCAGAACCTCTGCAGGGATGTCCACGTTACCCTGAAGTCCTATCAGGAGCACGATCTGGTAGCTCTGCCCTCCCAGCCACACGCTCTCCTGCAAGATTATTTTTAGAAAGACCGCACGTTTGTAAGAATTCCCTTTTTCAAGCCAATTCTGCCCTTCTGTTCAGATAAAACAGCGGAATCGGGAGCTAAAGTCTAGCAAATCTTGTGCACAGACAATGTTTTTTCCATCACAGCAGGATCGCTTCGTGTTGGAGATACTCGGATCAAGCTGTCAGCAATTAAACACTTCGCCTAACGTTTAGACTTTTATCAAGCTTAAAGTCTACGTGGCCTTTGAATGATTACAACTCTTAGAGGCTGTAAAACCGACTTCAGATCAAAGATGAATTAATTTGTCATGGTCTTTTCCTCAGAAAGCCTCTGCAGGTGTTTAAAGCCCTGCCACCCGCTCAGGTCTGGTAAAACTTCACTTTAAGCTTTAAAGTGGCAATAACGCGTATTTTGACATATTTAAACTTACTCTTTCACTTCACTGCACTGCCTTTCTTGCATGTTTTGCTCCTTGTGCTGCCCTTGGCGCCTGGGAAAGGTGATTTAGCACCATGGTTTAAGTAACACATAACACCAGGGGTTTTTCTTTGGTTTCTAGAACCAGAGCACTCAGAACAGCTAATGCTCAATTCTGGGAGTTTCCAGACAAACATTTTTAGACTTGCAAAACATGATACCGTCCTTCCTGACACAGATTGTAGACTGTGAATTACCAGGGCGCAAAAAAGGCTCTCGTGTCTCGCACACACCAATAATTGGCACAATTATTTTTTAGCAGTTACTGGTAATCCCCGAATATTCATTATCTAAGTGACAAAGCGATGGCAGAAAAAGGATCATTAGTCTATCGAAAGGTCAAGATGGGGAAAGTGATACGCTCATGTACATACACACCTCCAGAAAGATTCAATTGGTGGGGGAATTTCCAGTAACAGCTTTACCTTTGTTCAATATACGCAAATACAGATGCCCCCGAGTGATAAATCACCTGCCGGGGACCAAGTCTACCCCAAGACTGATGAGCTGTTACTTCATTCCCCGCTTTGAGGGACACATGGCGCCAATAAACACTGAGCGCCGCTCAGCCCGCGCTGATCGCTCAGCTGCTGCTGAAACACAAGACGCCCAATTCAGATTTTTCACACATTTGTAGCCAATTGAAAACACGCTGTCGCGCTGAAGCCATCGCTGCAAGGGGCACGAAGGCTCACGCTCGAGAACTGCGAGAAGCTCCTTTTTTATTTTTCCTCCTTTTTGACCTGCAAGGAAGCACAGTTCTTAAAAAAAACAAAAGGTTCAGCAACGTCTCCACCCTTCCCCAACAGTTTTGTGTAGTTTTCTTGGAATACTTCACCCAAACTGCCGTAAGAAGCAGCTTATAATAAGAATCGTATTTACTTACTTCAAAATAACATGGACTACGGAATTTCTTGTGGTATAGTTACGCGTGAGGGTGGGAAGAAGATCACCCCCCCAGAACGCCTCGAGTGTCATCCATCCATGTGAAGACGCCCATTTCGGTAACACCAGCACATCAGCACCTTTACCTTAAACCATCCCAAACTGGCTTAATAAAATTAATATATTCTCACATAACTGACGGGAGCCTGAAGTTACAAAATCCACCATCCAACTTTGAGCAGGACCAGAAATGACAATTTATTAACACAAGCCGCTGTTAAAAATGCTTATTGGCGACACGGCAGAAGGCAAAGGAACAGAGCCGAGCGGGACGAGGGAGCCTGGCTGAGTACAACTGCAGAGCGATTGCGTAAGGCAGCGTCTCGGGAACTTGCACATCGTTTCAGTTTCTATTTGCCCTGGTCTACTTAACGCTGCAACCCGTTACTACCACCCCAAAACCAGAACTTCCATGAAGCGACCCCAGGACCTCGCATTTAGGAGCTTGCGGAAAACAGCTATGAATAATGTAGAGAGCATTTGGAATTATCCCATGCTATCCCCGTGTTGTGAAGATTGACTGTCACGCAGACTAATTCACTCCAAAGTTTACTGGAGAACATCTGCTTTGAGGCATCTACGATAATCCTTTCCAGCCAACGCTAATGACAGTCACAGAAAACAAATCTTATTTATTCCACGCAAGCCCTAAGTCATTCAGCCATACTCTGCAGCTTACTACTGGTCTCCGAGATCTTTTCCAAGTTAAGCACTAAATGTTTTTACTACGGCCTCGGACAAAAGCACGGGTTTCTGAACTCTCTGGAAAAGATCAAGCAGCTTAATTTCCTATTTTTTAACTGCCATCTTAATCCTGTTTTCGCTTTTACAGATCAAGAACAATTCGGTAACTAACTTCAGGGCATCCCGCAGCAGCGTAAAAGGATAAAACGTGTTTGGCTTTGGGAAGTTTAACGCTTCCTGCCTCCTCCTCCCGCGGATCTGAAGCAGCAGCACGCTCCGCATCCGCACGGGAGCGGCTATCACCGCTGCCACGCGCTGGGGAGCACAAGGGCCACGACCACCAACCTGCTGGGGTGTGTTTTGCCGGCCCACGTACAAAACGCACTGTGGGAAATCTTGTTTTGCCCTCAGTCCTCTCCCCTTTCGGGAGGCAGCACGGACGCTTGCGTCCGGAGCGCGACACACGCTGAGCAGCAGCGTCACACCTTGGTCTGCCTTCCTCAGGACAACCTGCAGCTCACTCCACTGCTGCCCCAGACATGACAGGAACATTCAGCTGCGGGCATTTGAATCAAGCAATTTTAGTTTCTTTTTTTAGCGTTTTTACAAGGATGCTTCTAAAGACCTTTGCATGCATGACTAGGCTGATAGGTGACAAACCAGACCTGCGTTAGCCAGGGTGACGCTGCTGAGACACACAGGCCTGAAGGATAGAAGCCATTTCCTTGTCACATGAAAACCCAAGAGCTAGGTGCACAATTACAAAAAAAAATCCCAGTGCAACTGCTCAGATTCCTATCCTAGGGGATTCGGGCTAGAAAGGCTCTTTTTAACACATGCAGTTCACGTAACAGCATCAAAAGGCATCTTTTGACACCGTATCTGCACCCATGTGGGTGACACGAGCAGCTCTGGAAGTTTCTAAGGGATGTTTAAACGTGGCCCAGTGTGTCCCGAGTCCCTCATCCCAGAGACTTTCCTAAAGACAAAGTGTAATTATCCTCCTGAAATCACAGGTTATAATAATCAATTACCTGACTCCACTGTAGGCATCAGGAAACAGGTATCTCAGAAGATGCCGGCTTGGAATGTCTTTGCCATCCTCTGCCGGAATTTGCTCTAAATACACAGTATTTTGCTAGTTTCAAGGGAAGCATTTTGATACCACCTGTAGTATCAAAGCAATTTTACAAAAGCGAGCAGAGAAGCGGACCCGCTGTGGAAGACTGAACAGATCTTTCCATCTTTCCTACGACACAAATCCAGATTTCTACGGCCACGTTGGTGTCTCCTCTTGGCAATTCCTGTAAGAACTGCAGCGTCGTCCAGACAGAAGTTCACGGGAACATTCGCACCAGTTTCATTGTCTTCCCCCTGCGCCCTGGGACAGCAGCGTTTTACTGGGTGGTTATAAAATCTGTCGTATATCCAGGAGCCGTGTGTATCCGTAGGTAGCACAGGACAACGGTCAAGAAAATCCCGGGTTGAAGGTCACTATTGCTGAAGTTGCCGGGAAGGCAGAACTCCCGCAAAAGGAGGTACAGCAACAGCACCAGGAGCAACCTCACCCACTCCCATTTACCTTCTCCAGAGCGGCGTAGCGATGACCCGCACCAAAGCACCAACTCCCACCCCAGCTCTGAGCAGTAGCAGACCTCGCCCCCAGCGCTGCATTTGTATAAAAGCGACTTCACTGCATAATAAGCTGAAATGTGGAATAAGAAGTAAGAAAAGAAAGTTGCTCTTCATAGTAGGCTTTATTTAAATGTGGCAATGGAAATACAGTAGAATGGTTTTTATTTAGCACTTCATACAGGATGCGATAGATCCCAGGCACTAACAATACATGTGAACAGTCGACTGTAAAGTCGTTTTTTTGAAAGGTACAGACCAAACACTCAGTGTTAGAATTCAGGTTACAACCTGCTGGTATTTAGTTCAGTTCCCTTGCAGCTGATCTATTCAGAGTTTCCCACACGGGCAATGTGACGTCTGAAGTCAGGGGTCACGAGGTACTAGTCAAGCGACAGACCAAGAAATGACCACGTCCTATTTTCTTCATAATTACTGAAAAATCTTTAAGATTTGGTTTGCTAAGTGGAGTTCAAATATTCATCAGTACACAAGAAATATTCTTAAAGGGTGAGGCAAGTTTTCTGATAGTATTTAGGTAAAGCAGATCTTTAAACGTGAAGGAATCAATGATTGGGTTAAAAGTCGTCCACAGAGTATCTTCTATGACATTCAGTTGGAGGCCACGCTTTGAAAACGGAACAGAAATTTGGGCTGCAAAACGACAGGTAGAAGAAAAGCTCCTTGACTACCAAGAAGAGTCAAAAAGTGGCTTGGCACAGCAAGAGCTTATCCTTACCCTGGATTTAAAATTTCCAAGTCTCATTCAAAGAGTCAAAGCAATTTGCACATATTTTATTTACACTTAGGTTTTATTTAATGGTAAAGCAACATCATCCAGGTACCTTCCCATATACACGTTACAAAGCCAGGATCTTTAAGCAAGAGTAACGCCAGATTCCAACAAAATACCGCATTGCGAAGAAGTCAGCAGACCTGAAACGTTTCACTCGAGCCCTCTGTTACCTTTTGGCAGGACGTGCGCACTAAATAAGGTGTAGAGAGAGCGGAGCAGCCAAAAGAGGAAGAGGAGTTTGCCAGCAGAAAAAACAGTTTGCCCCAGCAGTTACAAACAGCCTCGAGACCCAAATCCACAGCAGTTGGTAAGTGCCACCAACACTCCAGCTCTTCTCTACATGGCCCACGTCAAAGGGGATGTCTGACCCTTGACCCAGCAGGACAAGGCGGGGAAAACACCCAACGACAGGAGTATCCATCGGTGGAGTCATTTAGAAGATACAAGAGGCAGTAAAATACAGATCATGGAGACAAGACGCACACCCAGAGCGTAATCAGTTCAGAGAACAGCAGCAGCGCACCGAGGGACATCTCCCCGCTCTACGGGAAGAGAGCTTTATGGCCAAGAAAACAGTCAACGCTGTAACACTTGTCTCCGTTCGTATTTATTAGCCAATAATTGCAAGACATTCGTATTGCTACAGAGAGGAATAAACGGCTGTCAGCTTCAACATCCACTAAATATGTTCTAGATTGATAGAACGCGGGGTTGGAAGGGACGTCAAGGATCATCTAGTCCAACCTTAGGTGTCGTTTAAGTGAGATGGGCCAGCACCCTGGCAAGATATCCTAAGAACAGCACCTGTAGTGCCTGCTCCTCAGCTACACATGAAACCAAATCACTGCAACACGACCCCCCACCCCTCTTCTTTTTTCCACCCTTCACAAAAAACCCCAAACCACCAGACCATAAAGTTGAGCAAAATCTTTTTGGGGAACAAATTCATTAGCCTGACTGAAAAAGCCCAGCAGCTGAAGTGAAGGTTAGTTCCACGAAATACTGTTAAACTGGAAAGACACGTGTAACATGAATTCAAGAAGAGAGTAAGAAGAGTGGGTACCGCAGACCACAGAGCCAGGTGGTCACTGCCACAGCAGGGCACAAGTCTCAGTGGTATCTACCACAGCGAGATCATTTTAGTCTTGTTTTTCACTCTGATAAGGAATGGTATGGGAATTAAGTTCAGCTGGAATTACATGTTCATCTCAAGGCACCACAGGAGAAGAAGAGCGTATACAATGAGGGGTTCAGAGGAGAGCCGTGATAAGAGGATCTAAAACCATGGTTAATAGGAAAAAGCCTAAGTACTCGCTTCACAAAGCATTGAAAAAACCAAGGAGGAGACACACAAAGCTGGAAATAAGCCTTTGTATGCATTATTAGTCATAATAAAGAAAATGGTGATCAACCGTTTTCATGCTCACTGGCCTCATTCGCAAAGTACTGATTACACGTTAGGAATAACCAGAGAGCTCCCAATGCACTCAAATAAGCTCTCGAGTCCTTTCCAAAGCCACTACAAAGATTTAAGAACAGATTAGACGAGCTGGAAGGAGCCGTTTTAAGCAGGTGATGCTACCCCAGTGAAGGTGATGGACTATGCAGCTTCAGGAAGCCCCTTCCAGTCGTGCACCCTCGTGGTTCACATCTAGGGAACAGATACTGAGCGGCAAGTAGCAGAAAAACCTTGAAACACCCATTTCTACCTAGCCCAAACCGGGCTCAAAATAGTAATTCTAAATTCTGTGCTCTCAGCGAGACACATGCAGGTGATTATATGAAGCAGTTTATATCATAAAGGACTTAAAAATTCAACTCTTCCAACCTGGCTGTCCCACCGCGCCGGGCAGATTCGCTGTCCCGAGGGGGTGGGATCCCAGAGGAACGCCCAGGGCTATCCCAGCCTTTGTGGGTGGCTCCACAGTCACTTCCTATCACCACTTCACCCACCGCCTGCTTACCCCCACGCCCCAGCACATCTAACACAGCATGGTCCTGCCAAAACGAAGCAAAATAAACCAAGAATAACCACGGAAAATATTAGGTTTGACCCAGCTCTACTCAACCTTTGCCTTCTGGTATAAATACCACGATCACGCAGGCGGCTACAGACGTGTTTAACATTTGGTGGGACAACGTGGCGTGTCTTACAGAAGGAGACTTGTC
>JAVSBS010015388.1:43804-56905 GCA_033124195.1 Coracias cyanogaster | reverse complement strand
ACCTATCATCTATACAATTCCCACAGGTATTTTGTTACAGGTAGGAACCTGCTTAGGTGTTGGAATTTCATACCTTCTTTCTTAAAAAGTTATGCTTGGGACTGTTTTCTCTTGCTTTCTAGCTCTGCTGTCCCTGGCAGTTTCATGGGAGTTTGTTTGAATTCTGGAAAACTGGGAGCAAAGAGAGCTGGAGGGAGAAGAACCTTTGTGCTAGATATCTCTCTTCTAACCCCACTATACTCATAAGTGCCTTTTTAAAGTATGAGAATTATTAAGGCCTATTACTGGGATCACCTGGGGAACAAACAGAATAAACTTCATATTGTTTTCCGCAAAGATTCACAAAGCTTTGCCAGTTTTTAAGCAAGGACAAAGAATATTCCAGCAAAAGAGTACAGCAGTAATCTTAAGTGCCATTGGTTGACGTGTTGTTAGGTCCCAATAAGTCTGAAGGCGCGCACTAGATTGAATTCAGATTAGCAGGAGGCAGGTGGTGTCACCCCTTTAGTAGGGCTCCCTCTGCCTGTCCCAAAACCCTGGCTGCAAGGCAGGTGTGCTCCAGGTTGAGGATAGGCTGGGAAAATCTGTCTTCCCATAGTATGTTTGGATTTCTGCATTGATGGCAAGTCTCTTCTCGTAGCAACAGGACCCAGTACCTCCTTCCCCTTTCTGCCAGGCTACTCCCATGTCATTTCAATTTCCTAAAAGCTCTCAAGTTTTACACTGTGTGTGCTCTGAGGCCTTACTGAGAGAGGTAATCAACGACTGGTCTGTAGGTTCACAGTCCCATATCTCGGGAAGACACGGCAGCTGAAAGCAAACAGGCACTGTCCGTATGGGAGCTTCATGTCCTCCTGGCTAGCAGGAAACTTTATTTAGAGCATATTTAGACAAACTAATCTAAGTGCTTGGCCTTGTACTTTCCTCTGTTACCTTGTTTGTTTCTCACTGTTTCCCTTTTTTGTTTTGTATTGTTTTTTCTCTCATGTAACTTTTCATCTGAGTATGTACAATGATATATTTTTCCTAGTCAGTGGAGTGAGCTCTCTTTTCCAGCTGGTGAAAATCCCTGATTTCTCATGGTTCACACGTTGTGAGTGTGCTGTGAGCTTCTCCGTCCTCCATTCTGTTTGTTAGGTGATCCATCTTTGGATACCATCCAGTTGACAAAGCCTGTTTCCTCAGTGTGGCTCACTTTGCCTCTCTGCGGTGATTTCCAGGTAGACCTATTTGAAGATACCTGAAAAATCTGTTTCTCCAGCCCAGACGTGATTGAATGAGTAGCTCCTTTGTTGCCTATTTCCTCTTAAAATGTTACTGAAAGAAAGTTAATTCCTTCAAGTTTAAAATGGGCAGAAAAAATAGTAATACAAGTGCAAATCCCCAAGATACTAGTCAGGACGACAAAAGAGTCTCAATACTAGCTAACTAGTATTATCATTGTGTATTTTCCCAAGATATGCTTTCCACTAAGAGACACTCACCTTTCTGCCTCCTCAAATTTACAGGACTCAAACCTTTTTCTCCAGCTGAGGCTTGCGTGCATTGCCACCTCTCTTGCAGGTGTGACTTGCTGTGGAATGAGGAAACGTGTGGTTTCTTTTCCCCTACTGCCTCATGTATAGTTAAACCTATAGAAAGCTGTGGAGGAAGCTCAGGCATGCTGTTCCTCTGACAGCCTTCTGCAAATACAAGCTATTAATGACCATTGCCTTTCATGGGCAAAAACAGTACTGGCAATTCCTTTGTGCACTTTATTTAATGGCGTAACAAGCAAGCATATAAGCTATTTTTATTCAAATGCTCAGACATAAGCCAGTATGGCAAAGTGGCTATGAAATGTCTGCATAGCTAAGTGAAAATACAGCTGCTGTTTAAATCTTCTTTCTTTTAGTTACAGGATTTTGAGACGGTTCAACCAGCAAATCTTTCTAATTGAGCTGTGGTGAGGATTTTCAAGATTTTGCATTAAAATGGCCAGAATGTTCTTTTCAGTCACTGACTTTGTCTGCTGTTTCAGTCAAAAATAAGGAGATAATGCAATAGGGAAGATGAGTGGGTGGGGAAGGGGAGATTCAGTCAAGTTAAAGGTTCAGGTCTTGTCCTTCCAGGAAGCTTTGGGGACTATCTGTTCCTACGTGCTGCTTAGTGGCAGGCACACACACAAAAAACTGAATACAGTGACACTGTTAGCAAATGCTAGCTTAGAGAGACACAGTGTTTGTTTTGGGAATTTTTAAAGGCTGCCTAGTCCTTCGATGGTGGTTTTTCCTCTTTTTTTTTTTTTTTTTTTTCTTCTTCCTTTTCCTTGAAGAGCATGTCTACTTTGGCAGAAAAATGGCTTTCATGGCTTGATGAATAATTATAAAAAATTTCAAGACGGTGTTGATTATTTAAGTCTTTGAATAATTCAAAGCCAAGAATTTATGTTATGGATTAACTTGGGAGGGATGTTGAGTGTTTAATTTTTTTATGTGTGCACATGCTCAGCAAATAGTTATAACTCAGTATTGACATGAGTGGTCTCCAGTTCAATTTTGGTTTAAAAAAAAGAAAAAAAATGAAAGAAAACAAAACTTTAAGCATATGACAGATGTTAGAGGTCCTAAGGAAAACAAGAAAAATCACTTAATGTTATGCCTTCACTGACCTGGAACCTGCCTGATACTGGAGTAGATAATCAGTAGGAGTACATTTGTCTATATCTTTGCCTAACTGAATTATAAAGTACAATTAACAAAAAACTTCTTCTTATATCTACTGAAGTAAGGCATTTCTACTGAGTGCTTAATATTTGGCCCATCTGGTGATACTACTTTTCAGTACAGTCAAACTTTATTCTTACTTAGCCTTTTAACACTTGTTTACCTGTTTTTTCTGTTTATGTTGGCAAAGTGAGAGTCTACAAGTGTAACTTCCTCCCTTTCAAATGTCAATTCTTACACATGAAGGCACAGCTGAAGAAGTTTACCTATTAGCAGAAAATAGTACTACTTTTTTTGGACAGATGGGTTTGGATGGGCATCAAGTAGATCAGCTGCTTTGGGACATGATGAAGGTAATTAAACCGCCAACATATAACCACCTCTTTCAGCTTCTCCACAAGCAGTAAAACAGGCTTCCTTGAATTCAGAGTTCTCCAGAATTTGTTCTGATGTATGTTTAAATAGTTAACTTGAAATGCAGTACCATCTTCTGATGTCTGTGGACAGAGCTGTGCTCCTTCTGCTTTTACTCAAAACATGGTTAAATTGCACTACAGTGGAAAAATATTGAGGCTTATCACTTTCTGGAGCTTAAGTTTCAAATGGTCTGTCCAGTTCAAAAGTTGTGTGATATTTGGGTTGACTTCTGTCATTGTGAAAATAGGAAAAGGGAGATGTGCATAAGGAGGAGATCTGGAGAAACAGAAAGAACAGGAAACAATGGAAAAGAAGAGGTGTTGTTCAGCTGTTGGAAAAGTATACCTATATGGACTAAATGGGGAAAAACGGGTAAGAAGGTTGAGTCAACAGAGACGAAAAATATTTTTTAAAGGAACAGAAATATTCTACTTTAGTTGCACATGAAAATGAGCCTTTTAAGCCACAGAAAACGTAGTTCTAATGTGACAACAGCACAGGATCATTCCGCTTCGGCTAGCAATACTAAGCTTGTAGTAGTAGATAACAAGAGTTACTTTCTGCGTATGAGGAAAAGCCATTTGACATGCTGTCTAAATGAAGTCTAGTGACAAGCTGTAGGAATTACAGGGAATGGTGTACCTTCCAGTGGGTTCATCGTAGTGAGTACTATTTGTGCATCTAGAAAATATATTTTGAAGATTGTTAAACACTAAGGAGTTTTGTGTTTTGACTGAGTCTGTGTTTTGGTTTATAATTCACGTAACTGAAGGTACATGTTAAAAACTAGAAATGCTGGATTAGAGTATGTGGTGGCTCTTGAGAGAATAATTTTGCATGCATTTGTGTATTTGGTCTTTATTGCTAGGCACTTATAAATACTTAAGAATGAGTTGATTTCAAAATGTTGCACTGTAGACCATAACTTTATGTTGGACGTTTTAGGGTTTACAGGCTTGTGCTTCAAATAGCATGCTTGTGAGTCCACATAAAGTTTTTCAGTGCAACTGAGAGTGGGGAGGAGTGCGGAAAATTATGTAAACACTTCTATTGCTATTTTTCTTATGCTGTTAGTGATTTATTGTTGGCTTATCATTATCAGATATGTACATAGTTATTCTAGATGGAAGAGAAGCTTTTATCTTTTTTTTTGTTTTCTAAATAGTTGGCAAATTTTCTATTTGCTTCTAGAATATGTCCAGTTCAAGAGGCTGATGTCCTCTAATTACATTGCAGGTACAAAAGTACTGCCTTCCCCAAGCCCCTGCTCTTTGTCTTTTAATATTTTTGGGTTATGTTATATGTGGTGGGAAGTACAACTAGTCAATGCCGCAAGGAACTTTAACCTGAATACTCAAAGCAGAAGAACAGTAGTCTAAAGGCTATTGACAAAGACTCTTCTTCCAGCTGTGCTAGCAGAAAAGGTTACTGAGTCCAGCTGCTTGACGCAGTCCCTCTGCCTCTAGCTGCTGCCCTAAGTCTGCTGCTTAAACTAGTTTTTATGACTATTCATACTTGAGGCCAAGTCAGAGAATGAATTTGCAAGCAGCCTCTTCTGCTGTTTGAGATAACCTGTTTGTGTTTTGTTTGAAGCGGACCGGAAGTCCATCGTACTGGTTGCTCCATAGGCTCTAGCCAGGGCTATATACCAGACCTGAAATTACCTGCCTTTTTGACACATAGACAGACCTTAGAAGTAAAATACTCTGTAGACTATCCTGTCCTTTCTTCTGCTTTCTGTCCAACTTGCTATTACCCTTGTTGTCCAAAAGAAATAGGTTCAGTAGCAGGAAAAATGAAGTGGAAGAATATTGACATGGATCCACTGAAACTGGTGATGCTCTCTCAAGTTGTTGCCAACATAGCATGCATTTCCGTGGCAGGTAACACTCACAGTTACTATGATTCTTTTCTGGTCGCCCCAGCCACCATCATGACAAACTCACTCTTTTAATAGCTCTCAGGATCCCACAGTGAGCCAGAGTCAGGAACCAGAAATGGCTGAAAATTGTTTGGATGTGTTTTATATATGTTCTTGTTTATTCTACTTGTTTGTACACTTAGTTTATGACTGATTTAGCTCTTGGAGTCATCTCACTAAATTAATACGTGAGCTGGCATAAGGAACGTGGTTTCTGTCTGGTAGCCCTGACTTATCTCATTTTAAGCTTCAATGGAGTGTACCCCCTCAGTCTGCCCGGTTCATTGTGTGCGTGTGTATGAGGCTCTGAAACAGCAGTTCTTCGAGCAGCTGAAGGTATGATGGGCTCTGCCTCCTGTCCGTATGTCTGCTTTTTGAGGGGGTAGGAGTGGGCTTCCTGGGTTCATAGTCAGGAACTTTTCCAAGCTTCCTTTCCAAGCTTGTCTTCTCCAGAGGCAGCAAGAAATATATTCATTGCATGAATTTACCCATTGGAAACTAAGGCTGGAACCATCGGTTCAAGCTAAAAAACTGCTATTTGTTTGCTGCTGTGCATTCAGGTGGGCTTGGCTTTGCTCCAAGAGCTTTGTGCTCCATTGGAAACTCTTGCTTGTCTGCCACCTGACAAGTTTAGAACTTGACTTCTGTCAGGATACTTTTTCTTTAAAATATTTGCAGGACATATATATATGTATGTATTTATGTGTTTTTCTGTACATACACTCGCATGCAAATTGTGTATCTGTACATACATGAACACACACATATGCATATATACATGCATGCTCTGTCCATAACAGTTTATATCTTATGAAGCTTTAATTCAAAGTCATTTCTTGATGTTTTATATGATAAGAAAAGAAACTAATTAGCTAGCGAAGCAAAACAGCCATGCAGATAAGCCTTCTTAGGCTACATCCAGGTATAGTGAGTTGAGAAGGTCTGGATGCTTGGTCTTCATGGAACACCATGTAGTTTTATCTGCCTACTTTCGATAGCTATATTTTGTGCATTCAGTAGCTTATGTACCAGTACAGGTTAGGGGCTTACCTGCTGCAAAGCAGCTTTGTGGAAAGAGACCTGGGAGTCCTGGTGGACAACAGGATGACCATGAGGCAGTAATGTGCCCTTGTGGCCAAGAAGGCCAGTGGCATCCTGGGGTGCATCAAGAAGGATGTGGCCAGCAGGTCGAGGGAGGTTCTCCTTCCCTTCTACTCTGCCCTGGTGCAGCTGCTTCTGGAGTACTGTGTCCAGTCCTGGGTTCCCTGGTTCAAGAGAGACAGGGAGCTGTTGGAGAGGGTGCAGAGAAGGGCTACTAAGATGATTAGGGGACTGGAACATCTGGAGGAAAGGCTGAGGGACTTGGGTTTATTTAGTCTGGAGAGGAGAAGATTGAGGGGAGATCTCATCCACACTTACAAATACTTTAAAGGATGTCAGGGTGATGGGGCCAGTCTTTTTTCTGTGGTGCCCAGTGACAGGACAAGAGGGAATAGAAATAAACTTGAGCTCAGGAATTTCCATCTAAACATGAGGAGGAACTTCTTTATTTTGAAGGTGGCAGAGCACTGGAACAGGCTGCCCCAGGAGGTAGGGGAGTCTCCGTCTCTGGAGACATTCAAAACCTGCCTGGATACCTTCCTGTGTAACTTGCTTTAGGTGGCCCTGCTCTGGCAGAGGGGTTGGACTAGGTGATCACCAGAGGTCCCTTCCAACCCTACCATTTTGTGTATGGTGTTATCTGTTTGAATATGCCAATTCTGATGATTACTTGGTCTTTTAAATGAAATTGAAATGTAAACCTCATGCCTTTCTACTGGAAACTTGAAAGCACTTCTTTTGTATCATACTTACTTGGTAAAATGAAAAATCTCTTCTGCTTTGAGAATGGATGAGTAGTAATGTCTATTTATTTTTTTCCCCATCTGATCCATCCCTCCCTGCTCCTTTCCCACCCCATCTTTTCCCCTCCTCCCTGCCCCTCTCTCACCCCATCTTCTCCTCATACGAATTAAAATGGTACCAGTGTCTTCAGAGTTGTCATACAGAACTCTAATTTTCCTCACTTGTTAATTGCTTATGTAATCTCTGCCTGTTACTGTGGGGGAGGTATTGATTAAACCTACAACTCAGTTTAGTACTCCCATTCCTCTTCAGGGGATGTTTCTGACTTAAACATAACACTATATTTTTTGTATACTTTCAATCTCAAAATCATGAGTTTTTTGAGTGTTGTTTACATGTACTTTGAGTAATCATATGGTGATACCGAGATCATCTTCTTGCAGTCCTACCTAGAGTAGAAGGGTTCTGCTGGTTCAGCTGGAGCTCTGCAGAGCTCCTGGCACTGGATGAATTATTGAATTGCTGTAATGCAATGGCATCCACACTGGAAGAGATTGTGTTGCAGCAGATCATGTGTAGGGCAGATGCAAGTCTAAAGCATCCTTCTGATGAAACCGCTGTCCCTACAGCGTGTCAGCGCGAGTCTTGTTGCTGGTGGCGTTTTGTCAGCTGAGGGCTTTTGTCATTCAGGGAGGAGACTTTTTTCCCCCAGACCATACAGACTGAGTGTTGCTGACTTGCATCGAATTTGTATGTGGGCTTGTGCCAACAAGTCAGCTGAAGTAACCTGTCTGTTGACACAGCTCTGCCATTCAGTCAGGTGGAAAACCAAAGAATTAACCTAAAAAGTGATTAATTTCCAATAACTTCATCCAATATTGTTCCAATCAACAGAGGTATCCATTTGTCTTTTTTTTTTTTCCTTTCTCTGATACCCCTCTGAATTTTTTTCCATCTCATCAGTGTTAGGGAAAAGCTGTGTGCATATGGTTGTAAATATTGTGTTTATCTTAAAATTTTGATTCTTTGGAGCTTTTTATTATAGACAACAAAATAGACTTCCTAGTAAGTTTACATAAAGTTCCTTTAAAGAGTTGAGTTGATATGCTCAAAGACACATGAGCAAATGTAATGGTGGGTTTTGGGTCACGTGGAGAAGGGTGGTTCTGTGTCTTCCCTCATTTCTTGCCTTAGGCTCCTTTATGACTATCTTCAGGTCTGCCAGAGGTTCTATGTGGCTAGTTTTAAATAAGTTTTTCTACTACTGAATTTCACTTTTTTTTTTTTCCCCCTGCTACCTATAGCATGTTTTAAAAAAACCACTTTATACCTATGCTGGAATAGCTGGCTTTAATGAGCATTACATATTTCTGCACAGCCCTTACATTCTTCAGTTCCCTTTCACATCTTGAGAACATGGTGGTTTATTGTTAGCTAGGTTTTTTTTCTTCTTTTAATAGGTCAGTCCTGACGGTAGATCATCTTTTTCCACCTCAAACTTCCCTTTGGCCAGCATCCTGTGTGGGAGAGGCTCTTGCAAAGAAACCTGGTTTTGCTTTCTCAGGTCTTACTATCTACTTGCTAGTATAACATGTATTTGCACCCTTCCATTTTGTGCACCAGCTCTAAGGATTTTACTTACTGTTTTGGTACATTTCCCAATCTGATACACTTTGTTCTTCTAAAGCTTTTTTTTCCTTTTCCTATCTGCTGTCACTTGCTTGGCTTTCTGTTTCTTTACCCAGCTTATATTCACATTTTTTTGTTCTTACTGTTTTGATACATTTCCCAATCTGATACACTTTGCTCTTCTAAAGTTTTTCTTCCTTTTTCTGTCTGCTGTCACTTATTCTGCTTTCTGTTTCTTTACCCAGGCTTGTATTCACATTTTTCTGGGATATGCTCATTTGGCCTGTGTAACCTCACGAAAATGTTACCATTTGAACATAATGACTCTTTTCTTCCCTGGCTTCCTGTTCCCTTTCCTTGTGAAGCGGTATGTATACCTTCTGCAACTTTCAGACTCAGCTGGGAGCTAAACATGCAGCTTTTAATTTCCTCTCTCTTCTTGAATTGAAGAACTTTGGACCAATGGTGTCTTAATCACCATTTCTGAAACAGAATGGCATGGTACTAGCTTTGGAAGGATTCCTTCCATGAGTGTGGTGAACTCAATTGTATTATGGCCACTGTCATTTAGCAGTGAGCTAATGCAAACAGTAAACTGGCTTTCTGACATAGTACTCTAGTGAGGAGCAGGGGAAAAGCTTCATTTCTTGCTTCCAGGTGAAGAACGAACATGGAACGAAAAATGTCCCTTGGCATGTGGATGGTCCTTCATCGAATTAAATTCCCCTTGCGTCTGGCATAGTATTCCCCTTACTTCCTTCTCTGAACAGATTTGGCTTGATTCTTCCTGCTTTTACACGGTAACTGTGTGATTCCTTGTTTAGTTTGTGGGAATTAGAAAAGCTCTGATGTTTTCCTGAATTAAAGACACCAGATTCATAGTGATTTCTTCTTCCTTCCTGTTGTTCTTCCTCTCCCCCCAACAGCCACATACAGACTCTTTTGGGAGTTGGTTTGTTTTCCCCAAGGAAAAGACCTTCACCTTTCAAGACCTTTCATGAAAATCACCAGTCTTCATGGCAACTTATGGTTCCTCATATACAGAGTGCTTCACTTGACTTCAAATATAATGCCAGTGCCATTTTGCCAGCTAAAGAAGTAAGGAAGGCTGGACTGATAGTATAGTGCACTCTCCACTTCTGTATCATCTGTCTTCCCTTCATTTGGGGAGCACGATTCTCTAAGTCCCTTCCTGATAGGTTTCCATTTTAAAATACACTCTGTCCAGAACGACATGGCATCTCTGCAAGCATAAATTGTTACGAAACACTAAGCACAGAGAACTGGTTATCAAAATACTTATTTCTTCATTTTTTCTGTTAAGGTCGCTGTTGTGAAATGGAATGAGTGATACTCCAGAAGCAGAGAAAAGGTTTTGGAGATTGTATCTTTTTTCCACAAAAAAAATCAGTGCTGTCTTGAGACCAAATTACTCAAAAACAAGTTGTAATGAAAATATACTAAAATCCTCGGCTTTAGCTTGGTTGTATCAAATACTTGGTAGAACTCCAAAGTGGTAAATAACTTGGTTATTTTCTTTATGGAGTACTAACCTTGTTTGCTTTGGCATCTAAAACTAAAGTCGCAGCCTATTTTTACTTTATATACTCTAAAAAAAGAGTATCCGTTCAATGCAGTAACACAGATATTTGTTATGGAACTCAGGAGGCCAGTCATAGACTATGGACTCTACTGTGTTTGGTGGTCCCAGAGGCAGAGAGGAGTGGTGTTTGCCGAGGCAATTCTGGTCAACATAATAGTCTTAATACTGGTGCCAAAGTAGACGTTGTAGAGTAGATAGACATTGTAAAGTAGTGGTTTTGAGGCAATGTTTGGAAGGAGTGTGAAATAGGTGAGGGTCTCATGTTATCTCATATGGCTTATAGGTGAGGGTCTCATGTTATCTCATATGGCTTAAGAAGAAGTAAGATACATCTGGTCAAAGGAACATTTTTAGAAAATTACACTTGCTGCAGCGTTCTGTGTAGGTGTGAGCAGCATAGTCAAGGCCAAAGGAAATGCTACTGTGCTACTAGCAAAAAGAGATCTTGTGCCTCTGCGCATTTTTCATCTGTGTTGTTTAAATTGTCTTCATACCAAGTGAATAAATGGGCAGGCTACAGCTCTAGCTTTGATGTAGAAGTCTATGGAGAAACCCATCATGAGGTGAAGTAAGGTGATGGGAAAGGGGAATCCAAAAGAGGCAGCCTCTTGGCTGTAGCAGATTTTTGAGTTCCTGTAGGAGGCTACTAGAAATTATTTAAACATGCTATAATTTGATTTGTAGGTGAAGCCATTAGCTAGTGACACATTTTTCTAGATTGGCTATCAGTTGATCATGTTTTCTTTCTGTCACTATTTTTGTTGGAATGTGTGTGGTTAAAATCCAGAAGAAAGCCTAGTAATGTCTTCAGTTGCCCGTCTTTTCAGTTACTTCTGTTAACAGCAATAATTTATTTTTGTTGATGACTGCCAACAGTTGGCATGCACAAGGTGGCATCTTCAAAGTAAGCCTTTGAACAAACAAAACCACCTTTCTTCTGTAATTTCTGGTGTTAATTCCTGTCTTTCTAGTTTTTCTCTTGAGACTATGCGATAAGCAGTATTTATTTCCTTAATGAATGATTTTGTTTGCTGGGGAGGTTTTAACAGAGCTAAATTTTGAGGCAGCAATCTGAGACGAGATGAGGTGTCAAAGTGATGGGTTTACATGTGGTGCTTCCTGACAGTCCCCAAGACATAGTTCATGTAAACTTTTTTTTTCTTCTCCAGCAGGACGCATCTCTTTGATTACTGTTGTTACTGTGTTCTTTGTGAACTTAGTGAAGTAGTGCACGTGTGTGTGTGTTAAATTGAGATTTGCTTTCGGGTGGCTTTTTGTTTAGGAGACCCAAATCTACAACAAAGTGACAAGATTTCTGACTGAATTTTCAGATCTGACTGTGTCTTTAGCACATTAGCACCATCAGGTGCTAATACATAATGCTGGGTTTTCACTGAACTATTTGTGTAGGATGTCACAAATTCATTTATTCCTTTGTGTGGTTGTCAACCTTAAATTATTTAGCTATGTTTATATTTTTATAATGGATAAAGTAACTTTCCTCCAGATTAAAAAATTTAAATTGAAAGACAATCATGATAATAGTATAAACAGGGTAACAAAATTACCAGACCTTCCAGGAGGCTTAATCTCTTGGTTTTTTATGGTTTAGTTGAAACCTGCGAAGCATAAAAAGTAGCCCAGAGTTGCTCTTCTCCTTCATAATCATTTAAGTTTTTTGTTAATTGTTGTGAGACAATCAGCTGATGTCTATCTCAGTAAACCTGCTGGCAGTGTTATCTTCAGGCTCTTTGCACGTTGGCTGCTCTCTTTGTGAAGGTCTGAATGCTTCTGCCATGGTGGATGAAACACAACATTCCTGCTTGGGGCATCAGTAGTCTAGAGATGGATTTTGCAAGTTTGTCTGAAACCATTGGTAATCTAATTGCTGGGTTCAGACATGGAACTTGCCCTTTAGAAAAGCTTTCTCATGGATAAACCTGAATGCATTGAAATGTCTGAAAAGACCAAATGTTGAGTGGAGTACCATGGTAATTGCTTTTAACCTTGCTGGATGGGTAGGCAGTCTGTGAAAGGCTCCAGGAGCATCTGATCATGCCTTAAAAATGCTAAAAAAAGGTACCCATATTTAGATTCTTAGTTTATCTGGTCCTCTGTGATGATTTATCCCTAAAAAGATATGTCAATTCCAAGTCAGTAAATAATTTCCTTGATGTCAGTTGTTCACCAGAAGCATTTTGGATATGACTATGGTTTTGGCAAAATAGACATGTGCTAAAAGATACTTACCTAGACTATTCAGCTGCCTGTCGGGGAGCCACTGCTTCAAGTCATGGGAGTTACATATAGTAGTAAGTGCAAAATGCAGTGGAGTGAGCCATTTTATAGTACATCTTTATCTTTGTTGAGTGGTGACAGCATGAGTGTTTTTTCAGATGTTCTCCTTGGAGCTGGTGAGCTTTGTCTGTTCCGAAGAAATACCTCAAATGGCTTGAAGTAGCTAATGCAGAACAGAATTGTGCCTTTCTGTTGTTACAAGCTCAAGTGCTGATAGTATTTCCCATGAGTAGGCAGAAAGAGAAGCTGATGTTCCTGGGTAGATCTGGACCACTTCAGCTACTGTCTATGGAGAGGCAGTTTCCCTTGGGAGTCCTTTTTGTGTTTGTGAGGGGCTAAAGTACAGCAAGGGAAATGTTCTTCACCACTGTTTCCCTCATTCCAGTTTACCTGAAGCAGAGAAACCATGGCTCCAAAGTTGCTATTAAGCTTCCTAAGAATACTTTCATTAATTGTAATTGTCTGTACAGCATAGTTTGAGATTAGCAAAGCATGGAGAGCACTTTCTACTGTTAGGCTTAAAGTTTTTCTTATAATGACAAAGTTCTTTGGATTTGACATGGTCTGCTGAAGTACAAACTTCTGAAGTACAAACTGTGAGCACCTGACAAGCAGCATGGCCCTGATAAGAGGATGTTTGGGCCAAGGACTCGTAACCAATCTCTCAACTTTTGCACAAGATT
>JAVSBS010015388.1:27937-38028 GCA_033124195.1 Coracias cyanogaster | reverse complement strand
CTCAATGGTGCCATTACTGCTAAGTGACCATCGTGCACTTCCATTACCAAATTACTCGTTATACTTTTATAGTAAGGTTGTAAAATTCACTTTTGGCCTTTACATTCTCTACAAGCTGCGAGCTGAGGACACAGACTGAAAATAAAGTTAGGCAACTCTTGGTAGTCTGAGGATTTAAAAAATGGAAGTAAAAGGATTTTAGAGTTCTTCTAGCATCTAATAATGACTTGCTATTTCCAGTCATAATGTGATTTCATGACACAGTCTTTTTAGAAATTGTACCTAGATGAAAAAGCTAGGTATAGGGACTACAGAGCTGCTCTCATAGATCAGTGCTCCACTCCCATCTACAAAAAGCAGCTCTAGGGTGCGCTGTGGGAATGATGGGCACGTGAGTCCACTGCAACATCTTGTAAGCTGCTAAGTGTACAATTAAGATCACTAAGTACCTGGATAGAGACAATATATTGGAAAAGAGCCAACATTACTTCTGCAAATGTCAGTCCTGCCTCACCTATTGGAGTTACTTAATTGTGACAATATGCATATGGATAAAGGAAATACAGTGGAAACAGCACACTTGGATTTTCAGAAAGCATTTGATAAAGTTCCACGTGAAAGACTCTTGCCAGGGAGCAGGGAAAAGGCCCTGATATAGACAGAAGTGTAATTAAAGAACAGGAAGCAGCTTCTCAGGATGAAGTGTTAGCAGTGGGATCCTCTGAGGATTATTGCTGGTGTCAGTGTTACTCATCAGTGACATGGAAGAAAGTATGAAGGGGGAAATTGTCCATTTTGAAGCTTCTAAGGTCTCTTGACCAAATGCAACTGAAGAAGAGCAACTCCAGAAGGACACAGCAAATTGAACAAGTGGTCAAAATGGTGATAGATGAATCCCACTGTGCACAAATGAAAGATGCTGCATGTATGAAAAAACCTCTCAGATGTGCCTACACAATATTTGAGTTGGGAGTGGCCATTACAACTGCAAATAGAGATCTCAGAGTCATCACCATCAGTTTTCTAAAGTCATTGGCTCAAAATGGAGTGGCAGCCAAAAAAACTAATAAAAAGGTAGACATTGAGAACAAGACATAGAGTATTATTTCATAGGTAGATGAAACTCTGGTGTGACCACACACCATGTGCAGTTCAGGTCTCTGCATCCCAGGAAGGTGTAGGGCTAAAGAAAGTATAGAGAATGGCAGTTCAAATGATTAAAGGGAAAAAGCAGGTATCATAGGAAAAGGGAATAAAAAATGAGGATTGTTTGAGCTGAAGAGGAAAAGGCCAAGGAGGGATATGACCGAACTTTACATGAACAGAGAGGACATGAATACATGTACATTACTGACAGAGGGAGCACTCACTGAAATCCACAGGATATCAGCTTAACACATGTAAAAGAAAGTATTCCTTGTGCACGGTGGGTAGTGATCTTCTGGAGCCTTCTAGAGGCAGATACAGGATCAACAGCTTCAACAAGAAACTGGACAAATTCAAGCACTAGAGGTTCACTAATGGTACTAAAGAGACTGACCAGGGGTGTACTCTCTAATATTCCTAGAGAAACTATAGGACTGGAACAAATGACAGAAACTGCCCAAGCCTACATTCCCTCCTTTAATAATGTTTGTTATTGCCCCAGTCAGAGACACGATGGCAAGCCAAACATATGGTTGATCTATCTGATGCAATATAATGCTTTTTTATGTTCTTAAGAAAATACCAATAAAATGTTAGTGAAAATTAGCTAAGAATTCATTATGTTATTCATATAAATAGTCTATTTAAAAACAACTCCACAAGAAAACACACTGCATACATAATGAATAAGTATAGCAGTTCAATTAAGAACAGAAACTAGACTTTAGAAAGTAACTATTTCAGAAGGCATTTCTTTTTAATAAATACTGTTTATAGGCTCTTTACTTGGTATTATGTAGGAAACCTAATTATTCAATAATTTAACATTACACAGAACAAAAATGTTTGTTAGGGGATTCCCAAGAAAAGAGTTGTATTTCTAGGCTGATAAACTAAGAAAAAAACATCACCTTTCCTGAAATTCCTCCAAAATAAACATGATTAATGAAGCCAATAGACAGCTGTGACTTCTTCATTCCAGCTGTTTAGAGAAGAGGTGGAAGATATTAGAGAACATCACCGGTCACCAAAATCCAAATATTTTAGCATTTTCCTTTCATGCATAAAGCATAAATCAATATTTGCATTTATTGAGGATAAAATGCTCTCACTTTATTTACAAAATAGACATTTGAAAAGATAGATTGACTTAGTAACTTTCACTTATGACTATGTTCAAAATGTTCTAAGAAAAGGCAAATGAGAAGTTACCTGTCAGTAATACATAAATGAACACAACTGTTTACAAACTCATCTTGACGTGTTAGACTCTGATGGCTGAGTAAGACCCAGGACAACACCACTGTGCTGACAATGTCTGTATTAAGAAATTCCAGATAAAGTTGCACACAACAGAATTACAATACAATTACCACAGCCATGCTGTCTGATTCTTTTGATTCAATAAAGTAGCATCAACACTAAACTGATATTATTTGTCTGTAATGACGTCAAAAATCTTTAAGATTTTGTTATAAAAATTTACACATCTCAGTTTAAGTTCCCAATAATCACTTTGTCCTATGTCCTCAGTGCCATGCAAAAAGGTCACATGACCCTGGAAACATCTTAATTCCTTTCTTGTCTAAGTCTCCCTATGTATAATTTCTTGTGACTTGAAATCCTTCCGGCTTAACATGGACCATAATACTGCAATGTTGGATACTGAACCACTAACTTAACTGCAGTAGGATTGACAGAGGAGGGGAATTTTTTTCCCAGCTTCTTCTCTTGTGCAAAAGGATCTAATCTCACCACTTCAAGGAGGAACGTGTGCAATTAACTATGGTATATTTTCAGCAGGCATTTCTTTGTAGCTAACCACAAGAATAAGAATAAACTGCGGTTTGGAAGATGGAAAAGCTTGTGGTAAAGGTTTATACATCTTTCAGACGTTGTAAAGTTTAACTGAACAAGACTAGTACCTACTTATACGAGAATCACATTCCTTTCTTATCTGATAAAATTTGAAATAATGAACTCGGAGTTATGGGTTGAGACTCTCACACTGTCTTCAGAAGTTGCTCCAACACGCAGATAAGATGCCAATGACACCAGAGACCAGAGTTTGCTATTCCTCAGCTCCCTTCTTTGGTCACAGAACAGCAGAGTGACATCTCTGCTTTCCCATGAGGAACACTTCTGCATTACATCCCTTACATATAGATAACGCAGGCAGGTGCAGTTTCACAAAAATTACACTCTTTCTCAACTTTTCATACTGGCTAACTCATGCAGCTCCCTACTCATTAACCAGTCTTGGTGAATTCCTTGGGATCTACGCCTCTTTGTATTTGCAGACATAGCAAATGTAACACAGATGTCACTAGAGAGATGATGGCTATCCGTTAGGCTTTCCATATTGAATCAAACCCTACTATTCAATTATATTAAAGTGTTTGAAATTAAGATTCTCCATCACTAAATACTGATTATGAATAGCATAAAAAACCTGAGTGTTTCAATCTTTACAATCTTTAAATAAGTGTGAAATTAATACTAGAGAGATTTAACTTCTTAGGTGAAGGGGACAAACATACTGCCCTTCATTAAGAAATCATGTTTTACTTCCAGCAGTTATATTTGTATGTCCTGGACTAAAGTACATCTCTTGAAGGATATAATGTAAGTTGTACCCCACCTTGCCTGAGAGAACTCAGTGCGAGACCCAACACCACCTTCATCAGAGATGAGAAGAAGCTGAGCAGGTTCCATCATGAGCTTTGGGAAAAGAATTTAATTATTGAGGATTTTCCAGCTGACAATTTTTATAAAGAAAAAAATTCCTGTCTGAAAATGAACAGAACGCTTGCCAGCGGTGTCAAAGGAATTTATATATAATCAGTAAGTTAATATAAAACTAATCAATATCATTTATTGATGTATCCATGTTTGTTGACAAATAGCTGGTGCTTCTTCCATTGCTGAATAGCTAAGAAATACAAGAATCTTGCAGTTGTCAGATGATATACTTCTTTCCAAGTATTTTACTTGGCTCCGCATGCACTGAAGTTGATCCATTCTGTTGATATATTACTTCAGTTATTGCAGAAGGATATTGAACACTCCTGGCTTGCGATTACTTTGACAACAATCAGTGCCTTTGTGGTTGCTTTTTAAAGGACTGCATAAAACAGAGCACCTCTACAAATTCTGGAGAAATATAAAATCTTGTTTATAGATTTGTGGGGAGTTGTGTATATGTGTAAGCACACTTCAAACAGGATAATACAAATGTAGTTTAAAGGAATACATTTTGTTTCTCTTTGCTATTCAGAATCCTGTTAGAAGCCCAGCAAGGTTGCTACAAAACATTTCTTGTTGACCCTGGCCTTTGATTGAGGCCTCAGTTTGGTATTGTACACTTTTGCTCTTCAAAATTTAAAAAATCCTGTCCCCTTTTAATTCTTGCAAACTAGATGTAGTAGCAGTCACATTTTGTCAGTTGGTATTAAGGAAGATTGATACATTTTGTGATTATGTCACTCTTCCTCTATTTAAATGGTAATGTTTATAGTGATGTAAGGGGCACAGCTGAGGAACTGAAGTCACCCTCTGCTCTCTCCTTCTGTTGGGAAGATACATATGGCTTCTCTTTTCAGCAGTGTAGTTACCATGCTAGAAATGTGGCTTTGGCACCGCTGCAGGTCTTGTATAACATGACTGAAATTCAAAGAAACACTTGGGATCCTCTGGGAAAGATGTACCAGGGCACGTTACCTGGAACATAGCTAAGTGTGATACCATAACTTCTACTTTTGTTCCTGAACTGAGGCCCTGTTGGAACAGTCCTGTCAATTAAATTAAAATTTCAAAGCAATTGTAATAAGCAGGCCATCAGACTTACCTTTGTGAGTACAAATTAGGTATGAAGACATGTTCTGTTCCCAGTGTGTGAGCTATCAGGAGTCTTACAGAGTTTTACACCATGGTGAGCGATCCCAATTGTCTGGATCTAGGAGTTAATTTATTTTCTCGGCCTAACCTGCAATTCAGCAGTCACTCCATGTCATAACCCAGGCCCCTTCCTACTCTACACAGCCCAGAATGGAAGACATCTTAACAGGATTGTTGCAACTGTTTAATTTCTGGGAACACGTAACAACTTGAATTATTCCACCACATTAATTGGGAGCCATTGCTGTACACCATATACCTCTGTGTTTCCTTCTCTGCCCCCACCTCACGATAGCTGGGCTGTGCCGGCTCACTGTTTTCTACCATCTATTCTATTTTCTTGCCATATATATGTAATTTAAGGAGAAACCAAATTAAACTTAACTGCTTTACTGACTAGGACTGAGCTTACCTGTGTGGAATCTTGATATTTTATTGGGCCCAGCATGACTTCTGAAGATGCTTCTGTGTGCCCTTACCACTATGTTGCATACACTTCTCACAATATTAATTTTGTTTGGAGAATGCAGAGGGATTTTTAAATGATTTTGACAACAGATTTAATTAACACTTATTTTTTTAGCTTCTAGATGTTTCTCTGTACAGCTGACAGGACATGCATGCAGTGCAGGGCAGTGCTGTGTTTTCAGACACAAGCAGGAAGAAACAAAGTATTAATGTTGACAGTTTAAAAAAAAAAAAAAAAAAAAAAAGAAATTCCTTCAAACTTTCTCATGCCCTTATGTGAAGGGGTTGAATGTGCATGTTGCCTTCCGGGAGAACTGGTGTCATTTCCTCAAATGGGTGAAAGACCAGAAAATTTTAACCCACAGTGTACCATACCGTGGAAGCAGTTCTCTTGTTCTTAAGGGAGATTGACTCACTGTGATGTTTAGTCATTCAATTTAATTTAAGAGAAGAGTCATTAAAAAGTCTGTTGCAAGAAATTCACCCCTGCCTTGCCCAGAAGCTATTCTGATTTATTTCCCTAATAAAATTACCATCATTATCCTCTGCCTTTAATCTGTCCTGGTTCTTATACAAAGGCTTCAGATCCACCTTCTGTTTTCATCATACAGTGACCACAAAGCAGATCAGTTGCTTTTTTTTTTTAAAAAAAAATTTGGCTCCTTATTTGCAGACCCATATTGTTTGAACATCTCCCCCTTAAAATCCCTCACTAGGCAAAAGGCCTTAAACTTAAAGGCTAACCATTATCTGAAGACTGAGGTGCCATCTTCTTTCATGGGAAGCCTTTTAAAGAAGTAGCATGGACTATTACAATTGCTGTGCTTGATGTTTATTTAGCACTATGCTTCAGCGCATTCCTCCTTTTAATGTGCTTCTCAGCAAAAAGATGGTCATGTAAAATACAGAAGTCACTGTTCATTGGTCTGCAGAGCTGCAGAACATGGTCAGTCAATTTGGGATGTGCAGGTTATGTATCAGATGGAAAAGGTGTTGTGAAAGGGGCTGCTATGAAGCAGTCTTGCTCTACAAAGAGTCAGGATATGCTGGAATTCAACAGGTTGAGGATTTATAAAGTAGTTCAACCCTTTAATGTTTTCTCTTTTTGTACTTCATGTCTTTGAATCAGAAGCTGGTAGAGACAGGCAGGAGTGGACTTTGCCAGTTGTTACAATTAAATGACCAGTCTTCACTGTTGGTGTACAGGATGCAAATCGCATTGGTCGTGTGTTTTGTAAGGAGAGGCAGCTGTACTCTGGTTTTAGTTCGATTTGTGAATTCTTACGTTACTTGCTGTGTCTGGGTTGGACCTCATTAGACTCAGATTACATAGATAAATTAATTTTATAACATTATAAATTGTATGCCAGATACTTCATACAAGGTTAGATTTTTAGGAAAGGATAGGATTAAACTTGAGGAAAGGAGAGGCAGATACTGAGGTCCACAGAAGGATGCTGTCGTGCTTGACTGTTTGGTCTCTCCCTAGCTTCTAGGTTGCTTGATGGACCACAGCTCTGTAGCTGTGGAAGGAACACTCTGTGTGACCCGACTGGTTGAGTTCATTAAGCTGCAGTTTAGGGAAGGCTGTGAGCAAGAGGGGAGGAAAAAAAAGGCTTACATTTCTAATTCTGGAAAATAGAAAAAGGTATTTAAATAAGGCCTGGAGGACTTCTTGTTTGCCAGAAGTAAGTAGAAAGGCAAGTTTATATCCTTTTGTAATTCACCATAATTGAAAGGATGTATACTTCTTTTCCTAAAGTCAGCAGAAAAATCCTGGCCTCGTGATGATGAAAGACTTTTAAAAAACTTTATCCTAATCATAAATAGCTGAAGTTTCCACTTTAAACTTGGGTGGCTCATCTGTATTTCACTTAATAGTAATATGGTATCCTCTCTCCCCCTCCCCCTTCTTACCACCAAGGCTAAAAAGGAGGAGGGGAGATATAAAATGTTTCCGAAAATTACAGGAAATGTCTGTTCCTTTAACAGCATTGCCAGGGAATTTCCAAATGTGCTAAATGCTTATGGTTGAACTTGCAGCAGCTCAGTCTTCAATCATGAGTGGATTCTGTTCTAAAAATGTGACACCTCCTTCCAGTAAACTGTGTTGAAATTAAGTATATGCTTTGTTTCTCCTGTGCTCTTAAACAGAATTAATTGCGCCCCATGGTGATATGAGGGCTCTTGGGGGCTGCTTTAAACTCCTGATTTACTTCTATTCATTAAAGTGGGAAAAATAGTATATAGTTTCCTGAAGTGGTAGCTAGCATATATGTAAGGACTTCAGAGAGGCATGGATGGCAGGTACTAGTGAATATGAAGACTACCTGGCAGTTTTCAGAGAGACTTCAGAAACTGCATGGGAAGCACTAAGGAAGAGAAAAGGAAATTATTTTTGTCCCAGTACTTTGTTTTCTTGGACTGTCACAAGGATGTCTCTGATCATCAGCTCACATCTCTAGGCAGAGCAAAAATCAGTGTTAAGCACTAGCTTAGTTTTAATTTCCAGGGATGAGATAAGGAGACAGCGAAAACTGTGTGTCCTGGTTTCACTGGGACAATTACAGGCTAACCACAGTGTGCAGACCATTAGCAGTTTGGAGCCAGCCAGGGCAGCTGACCTGAGTTGGCTACAGGTGTATCCCATCCCATAAATGTCATGCTCAGTATAAAGGGGGAAGTTTGCTGAGGATAGAGGGTCTTCTACTTGGGTTCTTCACTAGGCATCTTCTGACCTTGCTCCTTGCCCTGAGGAATGCCTTCCCATTTGTTGTGACCACCATACATTTGCTGGGCTGAGTATAACTTTTACTTTATACTGGCATTGGTATTAGTTTTGCTGTTTAATTAAATCTGTTTTCTTTTCAAACCCTGAGTCTTGTCTCCTTTTCCTGATCCCCCTTCTTGGCTGGGGTGTGGTCACTGGGTGATAGAGCAACTGCTATAGTTTAGCCCTGGTATGGGCTAAACATAGACACTACAATGAGTAGGATGAGCTTTCTCTTTGTTTCTCATTGCCTTCTGCTGGGCTTCTGATGCTGGACTAGGAGAAGGAGCAAGGGACATTTGTAGAGCCTCCTCCTGGGGCTTGAAAGGGTGTCTGCTGGCTGTATCAGGCAGAGAGAGAAATGGACCAGGCGCTATCTTTAGCAGATCTTCACATCCCCCTCTCTGCCCTGCTAATCTCATGTACATATATGTATGCTAATAATGGGCAAGTGAGAGGATCTCCAGTCTGGGACCTCCTGAGGACAAACAAGCAGGTCCTAGTCAAGGTGTCTGTCCTAGTGAGAGGAGTGTGTTCTGCGTAGCAAACTTTGAAATTATCTGTCTGAAGGGCTCTAGCACCATGTTCTACTGTTGGTATTTGCAAGGATTTTAGAGCAATTAGCTGAAAACAGAGGCAATTCTTGTAGCTCCTTTCATTGTGAGGTGACATGGGTTTTGAATCAGTCTACTGGGTGTTGTGACATGCTCAGGCCTCTGCTGCAGTGGCTCTTCATGGTTGGTGTATCGTTTACTGTGTGGTTCAGAGCCACTCCTGGATTTCATAAGGCAGTACTTGGCAATAATTTATTATCATGGGTTTTGTTACACTGATTAAGCAAATCTGTCGTCTCTTGATAGTGATTTGAATCTTGTTTTTAGCTGCTCAGGAAACAGTTTGGAATTTACACTAATATTGTTTTGTTTTGTTTTTTACTTCCTCATGTAAAGGTTATAATTTAATTTGTTCATGTAGGAACAGCAAGGTGCTTTGTGTAGAAGTTGTACAGGTATGACTACATGTAATAATTGGTGACATCAGTGTTCCAGTTTCTAGTGGTGATGTTTTTTTAGCATGTGGGGAAGTGAGATTAATTATCCAAGATGTTCTGTTTTGCTAGCCTTTGTCCATGTGAAATATAGCTGTAATCAGACTTACTTATGGCAGTCCCCTGTATTAATAGATACTGAACAAGAGTTTATTACCTTGCTTGAATTCATGCAAATGCATCACCTGTGAACGCTTGTTACAGATTAGTTTTCTAGCAGGCAGATATGTCAAATTGTCTGGGAGGCTACTGTTGGAATTTTTGTTTGGTTGTTGTTGGTGTTAGGTTTTTTTTTCCTCTCCAACCTTTTTTCTAAGATAGTGGAGAGGTTTGCCATGTTTTGTTTTTTCTTTTCTTTTAGGAAGTCAGTATAACTCAAGTTATACATATACAGTTAAATAAAATTTATATTGTTATGTTTAATGTCAGTCTGGAGAAGAGAAGGCTGAGGGGAGACCTTACTGCTTTCTACATCTACCTGAAAGGAGGTTGTAGAGAGGTAGGTGTTGGTCTCTTCTCCCAAGTAACTAGCAATAGGAAGAGAGGAAACAGACTCAGGTTGCACCAGGGGAGGTTTAGATTGGATATTAGGAAAAATTTCTTCATTGAAATAGTGGTCAAGCACTGAAACAGGCTGTCCAGGGAAGTGGTGGAGTCACCATCCCTGGAGGCATTAAAAAAACGTGTAGACTTGGCACTTCAGGACATGGTTTAGTGGTTGCAGTAGTATTGGGTTGACGATTGGACTTGAATATCTTAGAG
>JAVSBS010015386.1:5876-26068 GCA_033124195.1 Coracias cyanogaster | reverse complement strand
ATTATAAAGTTTTGATCTTGGCAATGCCACTTTAAAAGAAACTTCAAACTGTGACCAGAAGTGTGTATGTTCCTATCCTTCCCACTTAGTAATAACTCTTCCCTTACTTAAGAAGTTTCCTTTTCTTAAGTCATTTGCACACTTGACCTTTTATCTATTTTTGTATGCACTTGAGAGAACTATGCACTTATTTGAGCTTGCTCCAAAACTCATGGAAGTAAAATCATGTTTTTTTCCATTTGTTTCCATTACCAGTTTAGCATGAAGTGAAATAAAATTCTAAGTATTACTGGATTTCTAAAAGAAGAGAAAATAAAAAACGGTAATAAATATTCTCTTTGGCCCATGTAGGTATAGAAATGTCTTTTTGTCAAATTTCTCCCAGTTATAAAAAGCCTTCATAAAAAGATCATCCTTTTGTGGAATGTATGGGGTAATAGAAATAGCCTTGACAGTATCCATTATCTTTCATCTCCACCACGTTTGGCTATCATTTGCTCTTTAAAAAAAAAATTTGTATAATCTATTTGACTATATTAAATATTTATTCAACGAAATAACAGGCAACATATTGCTATATGTTACAATGGTGTACTAATAATATTGATTGGTAATAACAATATAATGTATTATTTACATATCAATATTATATTACGTAGTTTCATTATTTTTATATTTTTACATTATTTATTGGTTTTAGCTATAAAAACCCAAAGTTATTAGAAAAACAAAAAAAAAACCAATCTGATGATGCTTTTTCTTGAAAGATATTCTCCTAAGCAAGTTTTGGCTATGTCAGGATTCCTATGTTCCTATGGGACTACAGTTCTGAATAGACCTGTGTAAATCATTTATGTTTGTAGATCAATATCCAAATTGAAGAAAACATTTAAATCAGGGAAAGACATCAGTGCAAGAGCCCACTCCAAATGCAGACTGTGTTTATAGCAGAGATTGTCCCTTTTCTGTCTTTTAAGCTTTTTTACAAGGATGCAATATCTCTAGTGTCTAAAACAGAAGCAAATTTCTCACTTCTAGACAAAAGTGATGTAAGGAGGTGTGGTTGCCAGAATCAAATGGGAGATTCCTGCTATATCCTCCGTTGCAAGGAGCTGGCTGAGTTTAACCTGTGTCCAAGGAACCTGTGCAATGCAACACAGGCATGAGGCCCAGCCTCTACGTGCAGCATGGCGCAGCACAGCCTGTCCCTGCTCAGGGACAGGTTAGCTGTGCTGTGGATCACTCTCTCTCCACATCAGGAAAACTACCGCAGCTGCTATGGCATGGCACAGTGATATTTCTATTGGCCTCAGATCAGGCCTGGAAAATGCGTAGGTTATTCAACTCTGCAAAGCTTCAAAATGTAGACATGTACCATTATTCCCACAAAAGAAATAAAATTCCAATTTTTTACCAGTTATCATAGCCAGAAATCAATTTATCTATTTAATTTCTCTGAAACTTCATAATACCCTCTAGCCTTCTCTGATTTAGGAGCTTGTAGTGAAGAGTTAGGACAAATGCTCTCTTCTCTCTCTGTTTACTGTAGAAACTATGAAACTACATATTCCAAAAGCGAGCAAGGAAGACATAAGAAATAACTTGAGGTAAAAATTTTGCAGGGCTATTCACTTTATTAAAGATATTATTCCTGTTATTCAAAACCCCTTCTCTTAAAAAAAAAAATCCTTCCATTTGACTAAGCTTCACTGAATTATTTTAGCTGAAGAAATAGTACAAGAATACAGAAGTTTTCCCTTCTTATGAAAATGTTAATAGTTAAAATATGCACCCAGTATCCTAGAAACAAGATTGGGTTCATGCTTTAGCTTATCTGACTCTTGCTTTCCTTGAGAAATCTCCTTCACAGTTGGAAGTGCTCTGACCTCTACTGTCAACTATGTCCCATTTAGTTTAAATACAGACTAAGGACTGGAATCCATATGCTTCATTAAATTTGGAGAATTTACTTTAAAAACACCAGACAAGAATATCCTTTCCAGTTTTGTTCACAATTATTTATTTTGAATTAAATGCAACTACCCTTGAGGCAAGTCAGGATTGTTCTATTTCTATAGTCAGTATCTAGGAAAAAGTCAGTCTCATTATATGATAAAAGATACAACCGAAAATTTTATCATGTAGTAGAAGTAATGTGTATTCAACAGTTTCGTCTTCTTTCTTTCCTTCTCTTTCTTACTCCCTTCACTCTTTTCCTTTTATATCCCATTGCAAAATAAATGAAATTTTTATACTAAGCAGAAAAATTGGGGTCAACTACTGAAAAGAACTCAAGTAATTGAAAAATCAGTTTACATATGTCTAGACTTGTTTTTCAAGTGATTAAATCAAGGTAAAAAATCCATTAGTATTACACAAATACAGAAATAGATAGTTCTAACTTTACCAAATGATGTTATCTGAAAGTGTTCAGCCATGTATGAAAGAATATGTAAGCGAGAGATTTCCCCTTCATATCACTTTACTTGCATAAAATGGAAAATTAAGATATGGTTGTGGCTACTCTATACATAATGCGCACTGTACACCACGATCTTTTTCTCACACTGACTGGCTTGCTTATGAAAATCAGAGGATAAAAAGTAAAACCAGCACAGCTTCCCTAAGATCTCTATCCTCAAAGCACGACTCTCTGAGACTCAAAAGAATGGAGATCTCAAAACATCTTTGATATCCCTGTGCCTTTGAAGTTTTAGGCAATGACTAGGCGTCCCATTCCTTACCTATGAATAATGGCCTTGGCCTGACTTGGACTCCAGATAGGTATCTTTTTTCTTTTTTATAGTTTTCTGAAAACTTACACTTTTCAATGTTTAATGTATAATCTATAGTTTGAGCAGTTGGAAGTCTGTCACAGAGCATTTTTTTTTCAGATCTGAATACTTCCTCTATTATAAATCACTTATTCTATAAGACTTAAAATGGAAATTTCAAATTTCCTCTTTCAGTTGTATATCATGTGCGTTTACCACTTATCCACCACATTTTTATTTGTGGTCTGCACTGACAACCTGGTGTTGCATCCTTACTTACTTAGGATGCACTAATATCAATAAGTCCAAAGTTATGCCCTTAGTTAAATATTTCACAAAGTTGTAATTTTACTTGATAAGGTTAAACCTTATCTTCTACTTTGATTCCTAATATAACATAACTGAATCTGTCAGGTCTGAAGTTACTTTTTGGGGGGTTTTGTTTCAGTTTTTATTTTTGCTTTCTTCACTTCCTAACCCTTAGTCTTATAAAAAGATTTTGCCAGTACTTGTAAGATTTTCTTTTTCATAAAGTACAGTTATTTCAGCATTTTTTTTCTGAAATATCATTATAAATAGAGTAGATTTCAGGCACCTAACTGGAAGGAAAAAAAAACCGCATAGGAAATATCTTCTGGAAATTTATAAAAAGTACAAACACAAAACATTCTATCCAGTCTTAAAGATACAGTTTGTAGACTTAATTTTGGAAGTAGAAGTTTTTCAAACATTTATTGTCTTAGTGTACTTTATAAGTAGTTTGTTTTATTAGTGCAGAATTTCTATATAAAAATCTTGCAAATTTGAATTTATTAGTTTTTAATGTAAGAACATTTACTGTAGGAAGTCCTATATATGAAACATAGCATTTCACAGTTCTATGAAATTATTCAGTTACACATTTTCTTATTACAGCAGAGTAATTTTAGAACCATTAAACTAGTTTCTCACACTCTCCTGTAATGAACTAAGTCAGAGTTGTTTACAAAATCCTTTTATAGTCCATTAAAATTCATTTTCTTGTGACAGTAACATCCGTAAATTGTTTTCAGGTAGACAGGGAGAGAGCTGTTCTTCTGAACATTCTACAAAAACTTTTTGACCAGCTCATGACCCACACAAAGAGAATTAGGTTTTGGCTTAAAGACGACATGACTATATTACAAATTACTGTAAATTTTCCCAGAAGAGAAAGAAACAACAGAAGTTTTCAGAGCCATCTCTGGGGAGTCTGATACAAAGGAAAGATTTCTTTCCCAAACATATTAGCATGCAGTTGCATTCACATAACACACATTGACTTTAATTTGATGGTAAAGTAAAACCAAAACTATGACAAAACCAAAATAGAAAACCAAATCTTAGAGACATAAGGGGATGACTAGATCAGTCAATATATTTAAATACGTTTATTTTATCAAAGTAGAGCAGTGCGCCGATTGCATTGGATAATGCATTTATGATAAGAAAATATGAAAAGTATCTTAATCTAAATGAGAAAAACATCCCAGTATCATTGTCTGGGACCTAAAAGTAGTGAAATTAAATTTAGAAATGTATATACGTATGTATTAATATGTACCATGAATGTGGTAACAACTGAATATGCTAGGAAAGGAAGAGGTGGATTCTATATTTCTTGGCATCTTTAAAGGAAAACCATGTGATTTTCTGGAAGAAAGCTAAACACTTCACATGTCAGTAAACTGTCCAAGGATATAAATATAGTTGCTTACCTAATTAAAACCTAAGACATTGAATCATTTAGGTTGGAAAAGACCCTTAAGTCATTGAGTCCATCCAGAAACATAACATAGCCAAGTCCACCACTGAACCATGTCCTTAAGTGCCACATCTACATCTTTTAAGTATTTCCAGGGATAGTGATCTAACCACTTCCCCCGGCAGCCTGTTCCACTGCTTGATAACACTTTAGTGAAGATTTTTTTCCCAATCTCCAATCTAAACCTCCCCTGGTGAAACTTGAGGCAACTTCCTCTCATCTTATCACTTGTTACTTGGGAAAACAGATTGACACTCACCTTGCTGCAACATCCTTTCAGGTAGCCGTAAAGAGTCATAAGGTGATGTGTATACGTAAAGTGATATATAAAATATGTGCATGCATGAGCTACTCCTATATACGATTAATATTCAGGATTTTTTTATGTTTAAGCAATAGTCTTTCCACAAAAACCAGTTCCAGGTTGCTGCTACTTTTTACTGTTTTTTTCTTTAACTCTACCGTGTGAAAGTCTTTAAAACTTATAAAAATATATGCCATGTTATTTGACTTGGATGTAATTTTTTCATTTATACATTAAAAAGATGATGACAAATCTGGGAACAAATGTAATACAATGAAGATACTGTGTGATCTGGTGGTACACATTTAGTATTTCAGTACATAAACCTGTTGGCTGATGGAAAAGATTTTGAAAATATCCTAGAGTCTGATTTTTGTTGATTCCAATGGACATATATGCTCAGATGTTTGTGAAAATCCACCAGGACTGCATACTCTATTCAGCTACCAGCAGCTTTATCCAATTAAGAAACTAAATTTTGACATTGATAAGTATTATAGTGTTTTATTATTCCTGAAAGATTTTCTGGATATTTCTCTTCTCTAGCATAACATGCCACTGGTAAATTCTACATAAAAATTTTTAGGTGAAGTTTCATGAGAGCTTGTACTTTGGGCTATACTATGCCTTACCTACAAACATTTTAACAAACATAACAGAAAACATCAGTGGAACAAATTATTTACAAATAAAGTTTGAGTTCAAAGAAAAATATAATTTCTGTTTTAAGGCATTCTTCCAACGTGGTGGAAAGAGGTGTCTATCTTACTGATTGAAATCTGAGAAATTAGTTGGAAACAACTGTGTTAGTTTCCAATGCTATCATTTTATGTTTTGTTTGCTGACCTTTGGATATCATAGAAAATCTGATGCTGCCCTTACTGGGAGTGTCAAAGCTTAAATACTCCAAACTAAGTGTAACATCTAAACTTGTCACAGCTTTGTAGAATAAAATAAGTCCACTTCTCATACATGACTTAGTACTGTGTGTATGGCTGAGACCTAATACAGGACTCTGTTCTCATTTACAAATCTGTCTGTAATTAATCCATTTATTGCCATAATTAAATCTGTCAGTAATTTTGTGTGCTAGTTACTTTAATATTATACTCCAATATTTAGATTATTTATTTGACATTTTTAATCTACTCTTGGTTACTCTTAGTCCCATTTTTATGCTTTCAATTTGTTATTTTCCTTTACTCCCTTTACATTTGCTCCCTGTTCCAAGCACTGCTCTTTAGTTTAACAGTTGTTTTCAAACCTAATTAAGGTGCTATTCCTCTCTTCCCCAAATAATTAATGAGTATGATAAATATTGCAGGTTTTATTGCACCATTTTTGCTTACTTTGTTGCAGATCTCAGGTCTAATAATTCAGAATGTGTATGTATGGCAGACTTTCTGTTTGTTCCTCTTTGAGTGATTTGCTTTTCATATAACTGCTTTTATACCAAGGCAAATAAAATTAATTATACTGATAAAAGTTTTGGACACACTATCAAATGACCCAGCAAAATCTGGAGTGAAGCAAACAAATTATTCTACCATTAGTTAATTTATAAGTAAGCACTTCAAAAACAATGACTGCTTCAAAATGATAATATTTGGATTGCTGTTGCTTGAGTATATTAGAATTCCACCACCCATGTTTCCTAAGCCTGTTTTCTCTTGCAAACTCTGTTATTAATGAGCTGAGTGCTTGTTGGACACATTAGAGTGATTTCTTTGCACCACACATATTCAGAGTCCTAAAGCATTCCTAAACTAAATAGGATTTGATGGTTTAGATAATTGATGATGAATGTTTTGCTCCAGTAGTTTATTCCATGCAATAGTAAGAGCATCTGGAATCATTATAATTAGTTGCAGACAAAGCATACTATCATGTAAATTCTGCTCCTTCAAGAATGTGTATGAAAAAATGTTTTATACAATTGTTTTTGTATAATATTTCAGACATCATATTAACCTGTTTGTACACATATTTGTTCTTCTAGCAGGAGATAATACTTTAAGTAATATTTATTTTAGCTGTGAGAATTGCTTAGTTCTACTTTGTTCAAGACAGATTTAAAATGGTGTCTTACTGTGACACTAGATGGAGCTATCTCTTTGAAATGAGTCAACTCCATTGGAAATTCAGCTTTTATTCCACTTGCATCATCCTGCAAATTATCATAAAAGAGAAAAATAAAATAAAAAGGGTAAAAGAATAAAGAGAAAAAAAATAAAGCAAGCAATGTAATTATTTAAATTATTATGAAAAGGAGTCCAGAATAATTTTAAATGAATATAGAGGACTTTTTTTTTTTAATGTATGGAGAACTTTTTACACAGTGGTAATTTTTACCGAAGTACTATTGAGAACATAAGGTCTGAAGTTACTTTAGTAGCCCTTAAGTAAAATGAAATTAGTTAACACCTAGTTGCTTTGTACAATTGATGCATTAGCACTACATAGTGTTACTTTTCTATCATTCCCCTGCTCATCACAGATATTTCAGCAAGGAATATTCAACAGGGGAAAAACAACTAAATTTTTCATTATAGTTCCTATTTTGATCCCACCAGCAATGTACCTCTGTCCTGCAGCTACTGCTCCTTGGAAGCTAACAACTCAATATCTAACTTCTCCACGCACACCATTGTAGATGTTTGTTTTTCAAAAGATAGGTTCCAAAATTGGAACCAAAAATTGTGAGCATTTGTGGATAGAACTTTTCTTGTAACAGGCTACTAAAGCTTGTCAATTAAAAATAATTAAGCAGGATTCTTTGTATTATGGTTCAAAACAAGTTCAGTGGATTTATGGAGCCTTGGAAGGAATGACTTTTAGCAAGACTCATGTAAAATTTTCCATAGGCTGCTTGAGTTTTACAAGATCTTGTCAGAAGCATAAGAACAGAAATAGGAAAGCTGGCTAAGAAACAAAAAGTAAGTATGCACTGTTAGATTAGCTTTCCCATGGATTACACAAACTTTTTTTTCTTATTTTGAGCTTCCCAAAAAGGCTTTCCACAAGCTGTGCCAGATGTCTTTCTCCAGTACCACATCACCACTCTTTGAATCCACTGAATAGCAAGACCACTCTTGGCTAGCACTGAGTGCGCTACAGTTTTGTTTCAAAACAAACAGAAATGATAAGGAAATCTGTAGCTTATTTATTTACATTCTAGCTAAAAAGAGATTTCAAAAATTACCACTCTGTGACTGGACCGTCAAACCCTAAGGTGTACTATGTAGTGAAATGCCCTGATTTTCAAGAAACATGGGTTTTCCTTTCTGACACTTCTAAAAGCTTCCTGTGCACCTTCCTCATACTTTGCTGTTTTCAAATAGACACAAATTCCTTCCATTAATTGACTCTTTATTTTGTTGTCCATCTTCGTGGTTACTACAGGTAGGTAAAATGAAGGACTTAATAAGGACTTGGTGTTACTGGTAGATGAAAAAATAAACATGAGCCAGCAATATATGGTTGCAGCCCAGAAAGATGTGATGTTGGGGGATATGGTTTAGGAGATAACTTGTAGAGTAGGGTTGATGGTTGGACTCGATGATCCCAAGGGTCTTTTCCAACCTGAATGCTTCTATGATTCTATGATTCTGTGAAAGATAATTATATTATGGACTGCATAAAAAAGAAGCATGACCAGTAGGTTGGGAGAGGTCATTCTTCTCCTTGGCTTTCATGAGACCTCACCTGGAGTTCTAGGGTCCCTAGTACAATAAACACATGGACCTTTTGGAGCAGGTTCAGAGGAGAGCCACAAAAACATTCAGAATACTGAAGCATTCCTTCTATGAAGAAAGGCCGAGAGAGCTGTGTGTTGTTTAGCCTAGAGAAGAGAAGGCTCTGGGGACACATTACTGTGACCTTTCGGTATATAAAAATGGCTTATAAGGAAGATGGAGAAAGACTTTTTACCTGGGCCTGTAGTGACTGGACAAGGGGCAGCAGTTTTAAACTGAAACAGTGTAGATTTAGATTTTATGTAAGGAAGACATTTTTTATGATGAGGGTGAAGAAACCAGAGAAGTTGTGGATGTTCCATCATTGGAAGTATCCAAAGTCAGGCTGGACTTTGAGCAACATAGTCTAGTGAAAGATATCCATGCACAATGGCAGGGATGGCAGGGATAACAGGAATGGACTAGATGATTTTTAAAGATCCCTTCCAGCTCAAACTGTTCTATAATTCTATTATTCTAATACTTACGTTTTAAATTTAGTAACAAAGGTAATCCATCATGAGCATGATAGCTCTTGGTCCATGTGACAGTATCACTAGATGATTAAAGCAATGCCTTGAAGAGAGTTCTGCTGTGGGAAAGTTCAGAGGTGAAGCTCAATTAGTGGGCTTTGTGAATACACCTCCAAAGTCCATTTAATTTATCTTAGTATATTTGGACTGTATGTAATCTTCTGAAAAAAAGACCAAAACAAAACTTATTTATCTGTAAAGCATAAATTTCAGCTGAATCTTTTTGTTATAGACTAACAATAGCTTTGTCTTTCTTCTATTTGCTAGACTAACAAAATACATAATTTGTCTTTAATACCACTTTTTGCCATTCTGTCTTCTATAGACAGAAGATAGTGAGCAATAATAATAGTAGTAATAATACCAACAACAGCAGACATTAGTGCCTTGCCTAATCAACATATAACAATTATTTATAAGATATAAGTTTTTTAAAAAGGACCGAGGTGATGGATTGTACAATTTATAGTGATGCCATTCATAATGCAGTGTTCTAGCAAATGATTAAGGATTTTAATTTGCTATGTTTCAGAGTAAAACAAAGTATGCTAAAATATTTATGAAAGAAAAAACTCCACAGATTTTGATGGAGTCTGAACACTCCAAGTCTTCATTGCTATGGAAATCATGAAGTTATTTCTAGAACACACTATTGCCTTTTGTGGCATATGCTAGTATGAGACACAGAGAAAGGCTCTCCATCATGCTTCCAAATGGATTATGGCTAGACAAGTTATTTGGAAAAATAAGAAGAAATTCTAAGTAAATGCTGAAGTTCGTGAATAATGTTCAGGGAGACGGAATTTTAAAAAGCTGAAGAAGAAATTTAAATTTCACAAATAACTATCACCCATGTTCTGTGTCCCATATGGCCTGTCCTATTTGAATACTCATGAATAGAAATTATTAAGCAACTTTGCTAACTTAAAACAACATTAAAAACTGTTCACATCCCTGACAGTTTTACTGAAAGCATAATGTATGCTACTGACACAGATCTGCATATATAAACTGATTACTTTTATTTGCATTAGTCTGGATTGCTAGAGATGAGTTGAAGTTACAGTGCAAATTGATTTGAGGGACTGTTCTATACGCTTCAGTTTCAGGAGTGATCTTGATTTTGGTTAGTACTTGTGAGCAGATTCTTGGAAGATAGCCTATTGAAAGTGAAAAGGAAAAAAAAGAAAGAAAGGGAAGTAGGGAAAGCTTAGCTGTACTGGAAACACAGGAGTGAAAGCAGTGTTCCGTTTTGCAAATACATTGTATTTTCTGAGAGCAATGAATAGCTCTCTGAGGAACAAAACATTTGTGAGAGTGTAAAAAGGTTCCTTTTTTTTTTTTTTCCCGTGACATTAACATAACTTAACAAGCTTCAAACACTGGAAGTCGGTTAACAGGATTAATGTCTAGTTATAGATGATTAACAGACTACTTGCAGTGCAGTCTTATTTGTGTTATGTGAGAAAAAATGAAAGTATAATGAAGTCGTGCATGAAACTGAGTTTTTCTTCAGGAATTGCCTTTTCATTAACCATTTAAGCAGTAAGTGATTATTAAAATACAGAGCAATTCACTCAAAATTCCCATGTATTTAGTTCCGTTAGATTTACACTCAAAGATTAAATTGGTTGCAGAGATCAGCATAGTTGTCCCAGTGACTGGCACCAGATAAAAATCTAAGAGTACTGGTGAGATATTTTTGGTTCAAATTAAAAAATGACTTGAGTGGGTGTTTCTTGTCAAAGCTTCTGTTAAAAGTACCAGACATCAGCCTTGGAGCAAAAGTCTGCTCTGAGTACTTGCTAGGGTTTTCATGTGTTCAATAAAAATTTACCTGTGTAATGTAAAGTCATTTGTACAAGTAGAATACAAAATGGGAACCGTAGGCGAAGTAATGTAACTGGTATTAATTTTAGTTGTGATAGAGAGGTACAACATATATTGAAGGCAGCGAAGGAGAAAACAGCATGAAAATAATTAGCACTATTTTTAAATAGATTATTATCCCCCCTGTGCACATTTCTATGAATTTCCTCTCCTACAATGATTATACCACATATTTTCTTATAGATCTCTTACAATGCATGCTGTACCTGTATGAAAGAATTCCCAGTGGTGTACTGAAACCTTCAGTTTTGTACTTTCATTACCAATTTAAATGAAACAGTATTTTTATTCTTCTTTCCTCATCCAGTTCCTAAAATGCAAGTTTTAAAAATGTTACCATAATAGTTTCTAGATTATCCATACTATCTTTTTTTTTTTTACATTTTCTCCAGTATCTTTTACATTTTAGCGTGAGCTATGATCCACTTTATAAAAAAGAATTAATCTGCTAAGTAGGTCCCAAATGATTGTGTCCCATTTTTTCCAAGAACTGCATTATAATTATCTTTCTGAATATCTGTGGTTTTCTAGATCTATAAATGAGCCAAAGCCAGGCAGAACTTTCAGATATCCACTGTTGCAGCACTATGAAAAATTAGGTTATAAGAAATTTTTTTTTTTTGCTTTATTTCCCACATTGTAATTTTTTTTTAGAGCTATGCCAGTATAAAGTGAGCAGCAATGTGTGGTCTTTTTATCCCAGATTTGAGTATATGGCTTAGTTTCCACACAAAAATCTGGCTTTACAAATAGCAAAATAAATGATTGAAGCAGATTGAAGTGATTGAAACAAATTATTTCTGATTGCAGCTGGTCAATTTTTTATTACATCCTTAAATTTATATAAATCCAGGGTAAAGCAGGAAAAGAGCAAGATAAAGACATCAATAACTAGTGTGTTTTCAAATATTGATCCAGATGAGTTCATTTTAGGCTAGTTAAGGGTGTGGCTAAAGCAAGCCTCAGAATTGTCATTAATTATTTCTAAGAACTTACAGAAAACTCTCAGAAGACTAGAAAAAATGAAAGAAAGGATAGGATGACTGTTCCAAATTTTGACAGCTCTCCCACTTAGATATCTCCCTATAGCATACTTATTATTTGTTCTCGTATTGTTATAGAAACGTAATTTAGATTTGTAATTTTATAGCTATTCACTCTCTACTTTTCAAAGGTAGACATAGTAACACAGCTTGCAGTCTAAGTTGTACCTTAATTAAAAACTGAAGTTTGTTGCCTATCTAGAGAGTTATCCAGCCATTATTTGGTCTGAAAGTTTTCAGTGTCTAAATTTAGGCACTTTAAAAGTTCATGCATGCATTCCTTGAGTTACATACAACCTAAATTTTAGGACAAAAGCCATCTGAATGTTGTTGGGAATGTCTGTAACATTTGCTGCTGGAAAATGTTTCGCTTCTTTTTGGATACTACTGTGATTGTCTTTGTCCTACATCTTCCACTCAGATCCTATGAGAGGATGGCATGGCTCTCCATGGCTAGCTCTCTTCCCTTTCCTCTCTTAGTTCTTCATTTCCAAAGGTTTGCTCAGACCTCAGAAAGGGTTTGCCCTTTCCACTGCACATTTCATCCTATTTGGCAGATACAGAAAACTGGTCAGGTGAGAGGCCCTGAAAGTACCTGTCTCTAGTATCTGTAAGAATCTCCTATAACAACTCATTCATATGTAAACATCCATACAGCAGATGCCTTAAGTCAAATGTGATAAATATTCTTCTCACCCACTGGAGAGAAATGTGGTGATGGCTGTGAACTAGGTGACTGAATCCAAACAATGCAGTTCCCAAGTTACAGAACAGCACTCAGTTTATCTCCACAATCAGACTTCCAAATTCTTTGACAAATAGAGAGCACTAAGTCACTTCTTCTTCCCAAGGATCTTTTCTGTTTCTCTTTACAATTTTGTTACTGAAAATTTGTATGACAACAACAACAGGAAATGAGAAAGAAAAAAGAGAAAGCCATTTTGGTGCTCCTAGGTCTAATGTCTTTTCTGGAACTGAATTCACCCTTGACATAGATTAACAGGTCAGTTCTTATCGAAGTAGATGAATAAAGAAAATGCAGTCATTTGCAGAAAGCCTCTGAGATATACAATAATGTAATGTAACATGGTATATGAAAACCAAGGTAAAGGCTCAGTCAGTTCCTCCTTGCAGTTCCGTTCATTATTTATGGAAACTATCATCCAAAGAAAGAAAATAATGATATTATCCTGCTACATAATGATATGCATTATTAGCATAATAATCTTCTCAAAGAAACTATATTATGATAGTATTGAATTGAATTGTAAATTCCCATGGGAGTTCCTCATCAAGTAGGCTTGCCCATGTGTCTGCTTCCTCTATTCATCGTAATCATGTAACATATAAACCTTCAGTGGTTCAATAGGCTTATAGAAATATGTACTTTTCTGTGAACCTTTGACTGACATAATGTTCTACAAGGGAAGATAGTTGTTAAAATTATAACTTCATCTGAGTTACAAAATTACTAGATGACGAGTCAGCTACAGAAGAGGAAGAAATTACCCTCCTTTTTGGGTAATTACCTTAGTATTTAAGACATTTGAAAAACAGAACAACAGCAAATTTAAAATATTGCATACGTTAGAAGCTGCAGAGTAGGAACCCCTATGCCTCCCAAAGGTTACTCAGTGTAGCAAAGAACTACTCTGACCAATAGAAAAAGACTGAAGAAATAGGTAATCTTATTCTAAGTTTTAGTCCTTTCTTCAAGGATCTTGATGCTAGAAAGTACTTGGTTCAGGAAAGCATACTGTCTTTTTCATTTATTATGAACATGTTATAAAATTCAAACAAACCCTTAAGTGGCCTGTGACCTACATGGAACTTGCAAGAGCTTTAAAAAAACCTAAGCTACATGCAACAGACAAATGTCTATCTCTGTTTCAGTAGGTTTGTGTGAGAGCCCATGGGTGGATTTATTGATGTATTTATTTATATAATTGTCCTGGTTTCAGCTGAGATAGTGTTAATTTTCTTTCTAGTAGCTGATATAGTGCTCTGTTTTGGATTTAGTGTGAGAATAACGATAACATACTGATGTTGTTGCTATGTAGCACTTATCCTAAGATAAGAATTTTTCAGTTTCTTATGCTCTACCAGGTGTACAAGAAGCTGGGAAGGAAGCTATCCCAAACTAGTCAAAAGGATATAGAATATCATGCTCAGTATATTAATTGGGGGAGTTGGCTGGAGGAGGCAGCTGGTTGCTCAGGCAGTGAGCAGTTGCCCTGTGTATCATTTGCCTTTTCCTGGGTTTTATTTCTCCCTCTTTTTGTTCTATTATATTGAATAATTATTATTTTGTTGTTATTTTTTTTTAATTTCAGTTATTAAACTGTTCTTATCTCAACATGTTCTACTTTTTAAAAATTCTCCTCCCCAGCCCAGTGTGAGGAAGGAGAGAGTATCTGATCTGCACTGGGGTCAAACCACAACAGTAATATCTGGATTTTGGTAGACAGTCTGTGTTAGAGTGTTAAAAAGTCCTCATTCTAGTTCTCAAAAATAACAACTATGTCATCTCTTTAGCTTTTCTTTACTGTATTGGTGATTTTAAAACATGTTATACTTTCTCTTTTATATATTTTTATAAATTAAACAAGTTAATAGTAATGAGATATGTAAAGTACTTTGAGCAAGCAACTATTAAACTCCCCAGAATGTTATCTTTGCTGTTGTTTTTGCAAAAATCTGACATTTTTATTTTGGTTACACTCATGTTATGTGTTGAAGACTCTCTATATATAATCTCTTGAGTTTCCTTTCTTTTTTATCTTTTTTTCAAGTACAGTTAGGTGATCTATCTTTAATTTTTTCTCAGGTCAGATATGCTATTGAATGTACTATAAAATTAATGGTTTCTGTGCTCTTTTACATAGCTACAATAGTTTTTAAAAATACCAAACAAGATACAGTTTTTTTAAAAATACTAGATTATTATTTTAAAATATCAGATGAGGTACATGGAGTCTGGGATTTTCTGTGTTTTTTACTTTAGTGTAGAAAGCCTAGAAGTCTTACTGGGTGCATGGATTGCCCTTCTCATTAATCAGTCCCTGTAAGCCCATATACACAGCTAGCAGGAAAATACACAGCTGTTAATAGAAACAGAGAACATGTGTTGAAAGGAGTCCACTTCCATGAAAATTTCAACACTTTAGTTTCTGCATTTTCCAAAATACTCTCTAGAGCTCTTTTCAGAGCTGGCTGGCAACATGCGTGTATTACAAGTAAGGAATAAAGTAGAGGGATACTTTGTGGAGGTGCTTCAAAGAATTTGTAAGGGAAGGATACTCAAGTGCATAAGCTATTCATTTCCTGTCCCTTGTAGGTATGCTAAATGGGTTTGCACAGAGATTTAATTATCTTCAATAATTACAGCAATTTAATTGAATTTGTACATACAAGTAAAACTGTTCTGCCCTATCTGTTACAATCTGAAACTATTTTATAAAGACAGAAATTTCTCAAAAGGTATTAAACCTACATATAATATTTTGTAATAAAAGTAAAAAATGTTCCTTCGTCTATTTGTTTTAGCCAGGTTCCAGCTTAAATTGTCTATGGGGAAACAACAATAATAAAAAATAAGCCCCCAAAGCTCTCTTTCTGCAAAGCACTGGTTGATGAATAGCTCAAATTTCTACAACACAAATATTTGTTGAATTGCTGAAAATTACTTTTCTTCACATAAATGGAAAGGGGTCACAAGCACAAAGCTCTTAGATAGAGAAAACAGCATTTATCTGCTGATTAATTCAAAATGGAGATGCTACTACAGAGTTTATATTCTGGCAGGTGAGAGCAATTACCATGATTTAGGATATAAATAAGGTAAGAGTATTTCAGGGAGCCTGAGGGAGTGGAAGGAAAAAGTAACAGTATCTATGTATTTGCTTAGGTAAGGCTGATGTTTTATTCTTTTAAATTTTGTTGTTAGTATTAAATTTCAGATAAGAGTCTAAATAGAGGATCTTAATTTTGCTTTACTGGACAATAATTCCCTGAAGCCACAAAGTGAGAATAACAATTTTTTAAAATATTTGGGAAGAGTTTGCTATCCTCTTTAAAACCTAGACTGGATCTTATCCAAACAAATGAATATAGAGTTTTTGGACATCCTTTTTATCTTTACTGAAGAGAAAGCTCTCAGATTTAAATGGAAGTTAAGTCTTGAGTGTTTCTAGCAAAAGTGTTAATTTATTTTTTTATTAGATCTGAGAAAGAAATGTCCCTATCTGTGGTGTTGTCATTCTTGGTGCTACTAGGCTGACTGCCAGGTGAGAACCAAGCATATCCTGTGTGCTAAACTGGTATGGGGGTTCTGGTTAAAAGTGCATGTGTGGCTTCTATCAATCTTTCTGCCATATATTGATTTTTTTGCCAATATGTAATTGGAGGCTGTAGGTTCTCCTGTGGCCTGTGATCCCCTGCCCTCACCATGGTAAAACTGCTTGCAACCTTAAACTAGAGGCTTGTGTTTTCGTTCTGATTTTATACTGAATGCACAAATGAGCAATGTCAGAAATCTGGCCAGGATTTTCTATTATTCCATTTCTAATTTATGATTGTCTCTATGTTGTTAAATTCCAAGGGGAGGAGCTAAAAATATTTTCCTGAAATTTGCTGCTTTACAGGAAGCATGTGGGTTATTCACCTCATTTAAAGGCTGGGCACCACTGATGTTTATAGTAATGAAGGGGAAGCCTGACAGAATGGAAGGAAGATCAGCTAGCTGGTGGAATGCTGATGGTGATGCATGTATTCCCAACTCCAGGAATGCCCTTGAATAACATGAGGTTAATGGATACTTCCTTTACTGTTAGTTTTCTATCTTAGCTTTTTTCACCTGGAAAGTCATTGATATGGTCATCCACATAGTTTTGTGGATTATACTGATCTGTTGGTAGCATAATCTTACATATGCTCCTGTGAATAGAACTTTAGGAGGAAGTTTAATCTTCCCTAAATAACTGATGATTAATAATTCCAGAACTGAAATAATACATACAGTTATCTTACAGAGGAATTAATCTTTAAGCTTTAGATTAAAAAACCCAAACAAACCTCAAAACCAAACAAAAAAGAACCAAACATCATGCCCTTAAAAACCACCTGAACCCCAAAACATAACAGTCCAAGCAAATGATGTGAGAATAACTTACTGTTTGAAAGTTGCTCATTCAGACTTCTGTGTCAGCAACATCTTCTACAGAATAAAATCAGTTCACAAACAGAAGAGACGAAAATTGGACAACAAAAATGAAGTATGTTTTCAAAATTAAAATGAATTAAACATTCTAATTTGAAATTAAATATACAATACAGCATACAGAATATGACAAAAATGCTTTATGCAAATGTGTTGTACATTAAAATAGCTTAACAAATAGCTAACATATCTCATTTTTTTCTGTATATCTTTTCTCCCTAAAGTACTAACTGATGTTAAATTGTCACATAGCAGACACAAAATGAGTTGCATGATTATCTCATTCATCATATGTTTCTAAAAATGTGAGGTGTAAGAGGACAAAATAAAGATTAATTTCTCTCTGACTTCCTGGGAGAGAGTTAAGCAGTAAATTATCACATCAGATATGACCACCACCACCTCTGGCCAGGGATTTTAACAGATGTTATTCTAGTCTGGTTTTATCACTCTCATTGCTGTTTCCTAAGGTAGCTTCTGAGGATATGTGCTTTAAGAGATCTTTCTCATGGGGCTAAGAAATCTGTTTGGCTTGTGATAGAACTTGAGCCTTAACTTAAAGAATTCAGAATGTTTTTTCCTAGCATTTATTACATCATAAATTTAGGTAGAAAGCCAGTTCTCAGAACTGTTTATAAGGGGACCATGAGATGTCTCTACAGGGTGTTTTTGGGTATGCATGTCTTTCTTCTATGGAGTTTTCTGCATCACCTTTTTTCCTTAATTTCCTCTATATTCTAAAATTTAAATTTTGGTGTTTATCAGCTTTCTAGAACTTTCTGTAGATGTGATGCATACTCTTTTTTTTTTTTTTTTTTTTTTCCTCACCATGTTTTCCAAATACCTTCATAAGGAAATTGAAGAGATGTAGCATAAAGTAGTCCAACTGGAGATCAAACCTGATCAACAGAAAGTCTTCATACAGCTAAATCTGTTTCAGGTCAGAACTCTAGAAAATGTGATTGGTGGCTGTAGCAACTTCAAAGCATAAAAGCAGAATACTTTTCTGTATCATAGTATTTTCTTTCTCACACACAGTGTCCTACTCTGGAAATGAATGGAAGATAAGTAAACAGAATAGATGCAGTGTGGAATTAGAATGACCTCTACGTAGCTGTATTACCTCTCTGTTGGGCATACCAATGTGCAGTCTTGGGGCAGCTGAGGCTAAAGAAGACATTGTCAACTGAATCCTCTGCTGGCTCAGCTTAGTCAAATCTTACTGTGGAAACAAGAAATTAACAGATACTGTAGGTAGAGTACAAAAAAGCCTTAATAACACAGAGGATCAATGAAGACAATATAGTTTCTTTCTTCAGATCAGACACTTAATCTTCTAGATAAATGTTTTTATGAACTCTCCAATTTCACAAATTTCATTCTTTTAATGATCCATTTTGAGACTCGAGATAATGTGGAGTACTGTATTTTTTTTCTAACAAAATAAATAATGAAATAGCAATGCTAAAACTGAGTCTGTTCTGCTGTCTATTTTGTCTTTTCATGTATTATCTGAAATTTACTTACCTAGAATACCCACTGATAGGGCATGTGGCATCAGACAAGGGTAAGGATCCTTCTGAGAGTTGTGTTCCACTATCAAATGCTCCACTGGTCCTCAAGATGCAAGAAATCCACAGTGCTTCTAGACTAGGACACTCAAGTCCAAGAAGTTTCATAAAGCAGCCCTAGGAATTAGTGTCTTCTTCCCAGTATTATCAAGTAAGACAACATGATAATCTCAGGTCTCATATACATTTAGCATTTTACAAATATAAGTAAATTATAAAAAGACAGGTTAATTTATATCCTTATATCCTTTTTTAATTTTCCCTTAAATGTAAGCATTAGCTCCTGATTATGAATTGAAGGAAAAGAGAGAAAGGATAGAGAATAAAAAAATGAACTGCTGCATATCGCATGACATTTTATTCTTCCTGTAGAAGAGCTGTAAAAAACTTGCATGAATTCAGACATCAATTGTGTGATACTCGTGGTGCTTTTAGAAAGACCTTTTGTGTTTAGGACATCTTTCAAGGAAGCTGAACACAGTATCCACTTTCTGTGAGTAATAACCACAAGCCTTTTACATAAAAGGGTAGAACCAGCGACCACCAATCAAGGGACATGCAGAAGAAAAAGTAAATAATATTCAATATTTTGAAGAGAAAAGATGAATTTAATTCCAGGAGATTGTGGCTTTCAAAAGGTTAGAGATACTCAAAAGCCCCAATACTTTCAAATTGGCAGGATAATTTCATGGAAGGAAAATTAACTGAGGACTACTGAATACATAGAAAGCTGCAGATGGCCAGGAGCTCTGAACTGATAATTATTATGGATCACTGGCAGAAGTATCACTTACCCGTGCTCTGTGCTGATACTTTTTCTTAGACATCTTTATTCCCTGTTGAAGAGAAAATTCATTGGCTAGCAGGATGGCTGTTTATCTCAGTATGGCTTTCCTATTTCTTGTGGCTTTAATACCCCTTTAAGTTCAGCACTTGTCTTCAGGTAGCTCTAGAAACTCTGTTAGAAACTTCAAGTCTCATTCTAGATAAGATCCAAGCATGGGGAGTAAAACTAAATTTTCATTTTGGGGGCCAGGTAACATTTTTTTCTCCATTGTAATTAAATGATATCTAAATGTATCTGACATATAACAGAATATTAACTGTACTGGGTCTAGCTGAGCTGATTTTTCTCCATAGCAGCCCTCATGGTGCAGTGTTTTGTGCTGGGAGCTAGAGGGTTGTTGATAACACACCTGTGTTGTGACTACTGCTGAGCAGTGCTCACACAGCACCAGGCCTCTTCCCAACATTCCCCCTGCCAGTGGGATGGGGTGGGCAAGATCTTGGGAGGGGACATAACTAGAACAAACTGACCAAAGGGATATTCCATGCCATATGA